>SZWC01005756.1:42352-69047 GCA_023375785.1 Penium margaritaceum | reverse complement strand
TCCCCCTGCCGCTGCTCCTCCTCCTGCTGCTGCTCCTCCTTCTCCTGCCGCTGCAGGTGCTGCTTGTGCTCCCGCGGGACGGGCCCCAGAAGTATCCATGCGAGCGTAGAAGGGGATGTCGAGGACGAGGAGAACGGCGAGGAGGAGAGGGAGGAGGCCGACGCCCTCCGTGAGGACGACGACGACGGAGAAGGTGTGGCGAGAAAAGGCGGAGGGAGGACGTCTTCGGCGCCAGGGCGTCGCGGCTCTGAAGCAGAGGCAACGACGGAGACAACGCTTGCGCCGCACAAGAGTGTGTTACCGCCGCTGCACCCGACAACCACGAGCAGCATGAGTAAGGGCAGTAGCAGGCGGCCGTCGGCCAGCAAGGCAGGACTGCAGGGCCGCCTCATGCCACTGCTGCTGCGGTCTCTGTTGGTGCTGTTGCTGCTTCTGCTGCTGCTGCTAGCTCTACTGCTTTTGCTGTAGCCGCTGCTGCTTCTGCTGCTGTTGCTGCTACTGCTGCATTTGCTGCTGCTGTTGTCGTCGGCATCACACCTACCGCAGCAGCGACAGCTTGTCGTCCGCGACTCGTCATCGCGATCAGCAGTGGTCGTCATGGTTTCGCATCCCTGCGAGAAGGGCAGCCGAGAGACGGCCATGGGGCCCCACCCGCGCCAGTTGCTCCTGCTGCTGCAACTATTGTCGATGCTTCTGCTACTGCTGCTGCAACTGAAGCTGCTGCTGCTGCTGCTGCTACAGCCATTGTCGCCGCTGTCGCTCATGATGAGAACCGAGTGAGAAGAGAAGAGAGTCGAATTGTGGTACGCATTGCCCTGTTCCGTGAGAAGAGCAGCAGCAGGCTAATTCGGGGCGAGGGTTTGTTTCTACCGAGTGCAGGATGGTAACTGTAAAAAGACACGGAAAAAAAAGTAAAGGCGTAGCCTGTAGACAAAACAGAGTTTGCAGTCGGCAAACAAAATCGAGGGCAAAAATATGTTATTCAGCTCGCTTGTACCAGTTTCAAACATTCAGCTTCTCTAATTTTCCGGACCTCCAGCACGCCGGACCACGTTTCACGGCGGTCGGTCTGCGGAAAGGAAACACAATACAAACAGGAATTGGAGAAGGGAATGCAGCCAAAACAGCTTATTTAGAAAGGTACATGTCGGGATTACCCACATCATTCGATTGAGTATCTGCCCTACCCGTCAAGCGGAAGAATAAAACGACTATACTCCGACATTTGGAAGAATAAGACTCCCCTACCCACTGTCCAAGGAATATTAACGAATTACCCACAAACAGCGAGAAAACGCATCATGTCGATGCTGCATGCGATGCAGCGTCGACATAGTGACGTCATCCCTTACTTCAAACATTACTCCTCATTCGAGGGGTTTGTGAATGTTAGTG
The DNA here is from genome assembly GCA_023375785.1 of Penium margaritaceum. Taxonomy (NCBI): domain Eukaryota; kingdom Viridiplantae; phylum Streptophyta; class Zygnematophyceae; order Desmidiales; family Peniaceae; genus Penium; species Penium margaritaceum. Next base: position 67,652 of record SZWC01005756.1, on the reverse strand, counting down.
GGGAGGGTTTGCCTATGGTTCGCATGGGGGGTCCGAGACTCCCCATGCGTTGAAAGGGAACCTGCAGGGCCCCGCTACCGCAGGGCCTAGCAGATGCTCGCACCGCTACCGCAGGGCCTAGCAGATGCTCGCACAAAAATAAAACCCTAAACCCCTTATCTAGTTATGTCTGTGGTTTGATTACGGTTTGAATGCTAAAACAGGAAGGGTTTACGTGAGAGAAAAAAAAAAGGAGAGTTTCCATTAGATTTTGAAAACGGACGTTTTCGCTCGATCGCAATCCTCGCGTGAGAGCGAGAATCGCGAGCGGGGTGGACATGCCCCACCTCGCTTCACTCAATCAATAGCACATGCCACTGGTCAAGCATGGTGACGCGAGCGGGCAAGGGAGTCTTATTTTTTCAAACGCTAGACAGGGCATCTATATTTTTTTTTCGCTGGGTAGGGCGTTCCTGACCACCTCGCACATACGGTAAAATGGTTTTTTGTCCCTATTTACAAACATACAAACAAATTGAATTTGAAGAAACGCCTAATTTAACAAGCATTATTCAAAGATTTGGGCACCTATCAACTTTTCAGAGTGGCACACAAATTGCAAACTTTTTGGCGGAGCATGCAAGAATGTCAAAACCAAAATCCTTCACTTTTTCAAAGAGCACTCACACTCATGAAGAGCATCAAGTTGGCATGCCCGAATCAAATGACCATTATACGATGTCCATTACTCTTGACAATCTCGTTAAATTTACAAAAGGGGGATCCCATTGACGATGCACCTTAAAAAGCACATCTCAAATAGTGGGAACATACACTAATATGTATTGAGGCACATTTTTCTGTGAAGCGCAAATATTTTTGCTACATTTAGATTCTAACTAAAATCACATAAACTAAATCAATTAGAAGATGTGAGATCAATTAAAAATGATATTCAAATCACAAAAGACCTTCAATACTAACATGCTAACGTAGTGCTCCTCCATACACTTTACATGTTAATGTGATTCAAATACAAATTGAAGACAAAATAATATAGAAATAACCAAAAACCTTACTTTATTGAAACACGTATAATTTAAAAGAAACATTCTAGGATTTCTTTTCATTTCTTTTGATCTTGACATTGATCATACTTCGATTTGTATAACTTTTCAAATAATTTCATTCATCTTATGTTTATAGATGATTATTCATCTAAATTTAACACAGAAATTGTCAGAAATTTGGATCTTATACACAATGAACATTTCTCGGATAGTATAACACGTAATTTTTTATGATTTAAATTCAAATATGACCGCATAAGTGAACTTTAAATTACATTTATATACTATGTAAATATGGAATAACTCTAGATTTTTCTTTTTCATTTATTGTAAATTATCAATTCAATATAAAAAAATATGAAAAGTAAACATTACCCAATAAGTGAAGCATTTTGAAATGAAATAATGATTGGATTCTATAAATGTTTCCCCAAGAATTTATTTTTTAAGTCTTTGTTTCACAAAAACAGGAATTTTGATCCTTCATATTTCTCATTGATGATGTATTTCTTTGTATGACGTCGATTTCATACGTAAATGAGGTTGTGATAAAATTGAGATTAGGTGTTGAGCATAAATGATTCACTAAACTTTATTAGTTACTTCTTTATTTCTCCATTTTCCACTTTTGTCATAACAACAAAGGTACCATGAAAACTAGGTTTTAAATTATTATGATTCACACGGTTTTGCTTTAATTTATCTATTAGATTATGAATTCATAAGAGACTAAGCAAATGGAATCCATAACACCCTGGAGTTTCCATTCATTTTCTGCTTGAAGTTTCTTCTTCGCATCAAATAAAAATTTTAATTTTTTTTAAACTGTTTTTCTTTTCTTATTTGTGTTTTTATGAAAATGGACTTGTCAAAGTATGATTTCATCATGTTCAGATCAAATCAATAGCACCCCATAAGTGCTTTGAATTCCATGATTTACGAGTAATTAGGAAGTATTGGTGTAGATATAATTCTTTGAGAAATAAATTTTTGGCAAAAATTTTTCTTCCCCTTGTCAAATGAGTTATATGTTTCGGTCGAAATAGATTCTTCATGCTTAGAAAACTAAAATTCTAGAATTTGCGTCATTTTTTTCCTCTAAATATTTTGTTTCCTCTTTTGCGTTGTTCATTTGTTTCTTTGTGCTCGCCTTCTTTGTTTCGAGAATGCCCCTTTTGGAACTCGTGCGTTTGGGGTGCCTGTAGGTGTTGGCGATTTTATTTCGCATACATTCTCGCTGGAATTGAAGCGCAAAAACTAACGCTTTGTTTGGTGGACAATATTGCTCTGCTTCTAGACGGCATGAATTGGATTTGACACGTTCCTTTTAGAGGTATTTCTTGGTGAAGTCTTAGTACTTAAAGTAATGGACCCTTTAAATATTTGGACGGCCGTCCAGACTTGAGACGTTTTTGGTCTGCGGTAGTTGGCTGAACGCAGTGCATGATTTACAGAAAAGTCTTCTTGAGCAAGTTGACGTAGTTGTTCCCTTTCGAAAATCCTACTACAAGTACAATTTTCCCCGGTCCGCGGTCTTCCTGGTCGTTGACCACCGTCACACCGGCAATGCGCACAAACGTTTACGCGAGCCTCCAAAATATTTGAAAGTAGACTAACATAACAGCAACTTGATTAGGTAGAACCTCAAACCACATGTAGTAGCGGTTGAAATTGCTGGTCTTGGCCGAGCACAACATTTTCGAATTTTCACGGACATGGATAGATTTGTCTTGACAGATGCACGTCGCATGTTCAAAAGCGGCCAACGCTCGTCGGTGCTCGTTCTGACCTTCTCTGACGAGACGCGGATGGACAGCGGGCGATCGCCATACCACAAGAAGATGAACATCTCGAATTCCGCTAGCATTTCTTGCTTCATTGTCGTTGTTGCAGAAGGAGCACAATCTGGGAAATCACACGATCCACCATATTCCACCAGCTATGGCAAGAAAGATGGGCCCAACCAACACATAATTCCACTCCAACTATCCTGGTAACTATTTCTCACCTCCTCCAAGAACACATCACACATGCATGGCTAATATTAGCACAACTCCCCTTTGGTAGAAAGAAAAAGAAGACCCGCCACCTGCTTCACACCGAAGTAACACATGCTTCCTTCCTCTGAAGAGCACATGAGGGAAGAGAAAATCTGATAATAAAAATCAGACAGAGATGCCACCTTTTCTGGAAGCACCCCGAAGTTTATACCGTACTAACACTTGAAAGGTTGTGCGAAAACAATTTTAGTTTCTACATAAAAGAAGTTGTGTCATTGGGTGTTTTACACAATCACAAAATATAGGGACTCAGTTAAACACAAACACATTTTAGTTATTTGTCATCTGATCTAGTTCAAGTCTGGCCACCCTCGCTTTCTACTGTGCTTTATTCGAACGTCGAAGTTTGAACTTCGTACATCAAATGCTCGCGGCTTGAGCGCCGACGCTCACGGTCACACTCACGTGTCGCTTCTCGCGACTCGTGTGCCTGGGCTTGCGTCGGTTCGTCCTTGGGTCGCCCCGCCAGCTACGGTACTTGTACGTTCATTTGCATATTGTCAGGCAACAGCTATCCTGCAATCTCCCTGATCTATCCACAACTTCAGTTCCTCGTCCACACCATGGCGGCTCCAATTGACATCACGTCCTACTTCCAACCCATGGGGCACGAGGAGTACGAAGAAATAATAAAGCGCAGCGCGGAAAAGTCCAAGAACCGTCCCGTGGCCCGCCCACGCCCCAAGCGTCGTCCAGGCCGTCCGCCTAAGGTCCAGGACGCGCACGCTTATGCTCGCTACCCAATGCCAGCATCGTCAAGTCCGGTGTCCGCTCCTCCCGGCATCGACGAGCCGATTGTTCTCGATTTTGGTGATGACGACGAGGACGTGGAGGACTGCGACGAGGAATCCGACGTGCCGCCTGCTATGGATGCATCGTCGTCGTCCGCCTCCCAGTCGTCCTCATCCAGCGGCGCATCATCCTCCAAGCACCGCCGGTACCACGACTGGTTTGCCAAGGGACATGCGAGAATCGTCCATGCCGCCGTGGCGGACCCTAAGCACGCAACCTACGGCGAGGCACTCCGCTTCCTCCGGACCGCCTACCGTGAACCAGGTGGACAGTTCCCGTACGACGACTTGTCAGACGCCACTGTCCGCCGGTGGTACAAGCAGGACAGTCCACATGAGATGCTCCCGGCGTTCCGCGATCTGCTACAGAAAAGCCCGAAAACGCCATGCACCAATGCTGTCCCCGCGCAAAAACGTTCGCATGGCTCACGTGGCCGCCCGGGCTACTTTGCGAAGGACCCGGAGCTCAAGCGTCACATCATCGACACCCTCCTCACCATGCGCCGCGGCGGAGCCCCCATGAACGCCCTTGTCATCCGGCACACCATGCTGCGCGTGTGCAAGGACGAGGCAGTCAGCGAGCTAAAGCAAAGCATTTGAGCGGCTGTTCTCCATGACGTTCTGCCGCAACTTCGTGCGCCGCGAGCTGAACTGGGCATGGCGTCGTGCCACCTCGGCACCGCAACGCGTCCCGCACGACTGGCCAAAGAGACGTGAGCAAATGTACCTCCGGGCTTCGGTCTTCATGAAGCTGTACGCCATCGACGAGAAGTTTGTGGTCAACGCCGACCACACCGGAATTCAGTTGGTGCCATCGCCGGACACCACGTACGCACCGCTCGGCAACAAGCATGTCCCTGTTTTTGGCAGGGATGACAAGCGAAGCATCACCATGGTGCTGGCCACATCCATGGCCTGGGAGATGCTGCCGGCCCAGATGATCTGGGCCGGCACAACGGATCGCTGCCATCCTGCGGATGTGCATGCCCTTAACGCGCAGCAGAAGTACAGCTGGCAGTACACCCACACCCAAATCATTGGGCGAACACCGACACTACCAAGGACTGGTTTGCCCATGTCCTGGACCCATGGTACGCTTGCAAGTGCGCGGAAGAGCAGGTGGAGTATGGCAAGACAACCGCGCTGGTGATCCTGGATGCATGGAAGCCCCATGCATCCGGAACCTTCCAGGCATGGGTGCAACAACATTACCCATGGTGCAAGCTCGTTTACATCCCTGGCGGGTGCACAAGCAAGGTGCAACCGTGTGACGTGGGGCTTCAGAAGCCCCTCAAGGACAATCTCCGCGAGGGGTATTCCCTCTTTATGGCAGAGGCGCTGCTCGACCATGGGACCGTGGACCTCGGCATGAAGTTGGTGAAGGAGGCAGCAGCTGGGTGGCTGTTGGACGCATGGCTGAGCCCCTGTGATCGTGCAGACCTCGTGAAGCGCGCATGGGTGTCTGCTAGATGGTCCAAGGTGGGACAGCGCGAGTTCCAGGAACGTGCGGCCAATGACATGGCCACGTTCCTGTGCAACCCTGCTGTTGACGGTTTCGAGGAGGATTTCTTTGATATCCTTGCATCTCTATGAACCTTTCTATCCATGTACTCATGCTATTCTGTATAATAAAGACTGTTTTCTCTCACTCAAACTGTCCTTTCCACATTTAGATCTCGGTCGTGCGTTTCTTGCAATTCCTATGACACGAAGGCTCGAACCCGCGCACGTTTAGCCCTAATTTGTGAAGTAGACCCATGGACAAACTGGTGTTTTTACACAAACACAGAATCGACCAGGACAATTTGACAAAAACACAAAATCACAGGCAAAAAAATATTTTTTGAACCTTTCATGTGCTAGTACGGTAAGTTGTAAGTTGTTTGGAGAGGTCAGTTCAATCTCCCGGCTTGTTTTGGTGTCTTGGAGACCCTCCCGCTCCCATCAGTTGCGACCATCGGACGCAAGAAAACCGTTGTTGCATAAGGGGGAGGGGGTGGTGCTTAGTGTCACAGCAAACCCAAGGGATGAACCTGGCTCCCTGGTAGATCTTCTATGTGGAATGAAAAAATAAACTTAAAAACTTCCATCACATACTTGATTTTTTTCATGGGGTTATTCTCTGTTTAGGTTTTTTTTCCATAACGCTATAAAGTTTGATGGGTGAAAGTACTTGGACTAACATGTTATTGGTGACAACCATGGTCCTCTTGCCTAGTTTAAATCATGATTAAGGGAGCAAGAGCTATAGTATCTCTTTTAATCCTTCCAACTTTGTATCAATCAGCTTCAGTGTTGGGGATGAGAACATTTCTGTTGCCAATTGAGATGGTGTGCATCAAATGGCATAAAATGTAGCTTCCGTGATAGATTTGGAATGAATGTGAGTGGGAATGCCAACCGGTCTAGACCTAGTAGATTTTGCAAGGGACTCCATTCCACGAAAGAATAATGGATGGACGCCAAAGCCTCCTTGGTGGCGGTGTAGTGGATACTTGTAGGGTCACGGACAAGATCGTTGATTAGAAAACAGGTGGATGTATAAACGTGAAGGAGGTGGATCTAGTGGGTGAACTTCGAAGGGAGTGATATGTGTGACAAGATGGGGTGGTTCTTGACATGGATAAGTACAGTTGAGCAAGTAGTGTGCTCTTTTGGAGACCACATGTGGGAACATGAGAGGGTTTGAAGTGATCATTGTGTATTCGTGGATATCATAGATTTTGGCTAAACCATGTAAGATGTGAAAGACAGCTTCCTAGCACTGCTGAGGCTGGCGTGGCACTACAAGCCGGCCAGCTAACTCACTAGCACACACAGGTGGAGGTGAGAACAGCAAGCGGTTGGCTAGGAACACAAATACAAGTGTCAGAAGTTGTAAATGTTGAATTGTGTAGAGAGAGATGACAACTGAGGCCTGAATAGCCTAAATAGTGTTGCCGCCCTAGTGGATGTGCACACACGCGGCGCACAAGGGCGCTGTTTTCTAGCAGGACAAGATGGTGGCAAAAATACAGTTTTGACCATAACTCCCTGTAGACACGTCAGAACGACAAGCCGTTTGAACGAGAACGGCTGCATCGACAAGATCTATGTCTTGCTAGGCTGCACGCCTATGTGCTGTCCCATAGCACGAAACTAGAAAATACGAGAGTCTTCTGGGTGCCCATCGCCGCCGGCCGTCGGTCTTCTGCCTTCGTCGACAGTCTCAGGGATCTGCACGTGAATGGACATGAGCCGAGGGATCACTGTAAGCCGTGTACAACGCACACATCAACACTCCCCCATGACCGGAGGGCAAAACACATCCATGCACATGCAGACACTGACGTTGTATAGAGCAAGAAATGCACAGGCAGTGCAGGCAGCAAGCACAGCACACGCAAGGTGGCACATGAGGACTCACCTTGCAGTAGTGATGGGGCAAAGTTCCACAGAACGAGTGGCTGCATGAAACTTCGAACGACCCAGAGCCTTGGTAAAAATATCCGCACATTGCCTGTCAGTGCCCACGTGGATGACCCGGATCTCACCACGATCAACCAGATCACGCACGAAGTGGTGCACGACATTGATGTGCTTTGTGCGTGCATGGAATACACCTGAGTTCCTGGCGATGGCCTTCTTGCTCATGTTGTCACACTGGAGAACCACAGGAGGAATGGACTCACACAGCTCACGTAACAAACGGACGAGCCAGACACATTTCGCTGCACCGGCGCCTAGAGCAATGTACTCTGCCTCAGCAGTGCTACGTGCAATGTAGCCCTGCTTCCCACTTCGCCAGGACACTATAGTGCCTCGAATGAGAAAGATGTAGCCCGTGAGGCTCTTGCCATCTGGACTCCACGCTCAGTCGCTATCTGTGTACCCATCGAGTACAACGAACACTTGCTCTCGAAAGCACAGGCCGAAGCGTGTGGTGGACAGGATGTAGCGCACACACCGTAGTGCGACCTCCAGTGTTCACTAGCGTGGAGCTTGCAAGAACTGGGCGAGCAGGTTGGCAGTGAAGGCAATGTCGGGCCGTGTCGTGGTGGCCAAGTACATGAGTGAGCCCATGATTTGCAGGTACAGGGTCACATCAACTGGCTCACCCAGGTCACCTAGGTCATCCACCTTCAACGCGGCCTGCCCCTCAGGGGTCATGGGTGTGGAGGTCGTGCGGTTGGCAGCGAGGAGGTCGGCAAAGAGCTCTCCCACAGTCTCTATGCAGCGTCCCTGATGGACACGGAGTGTACGACGGACACGGTCGCGCACGATCTCCATCCCCAAATAGACAGAGGTCTCACCAAGATCTTTCATCTTATAGGCCGAGGACAGAGCAACCTTGGCAGTGTTCACCGCTCCCTGGTCGGGCAAGACGATCAGAAGATCATCCACGTAGACGAGGATGGCAGCGAGCAGTGCTGGGGACTGTGAGAGGAACAGGGATGGGTCAGCATCATTCTGAACGTACCCAGCGTGTCTTAGCGTGCTGATGATCTCCTGATTCCTGTAGCGAGGTGACTATGTCGAGCCGTACATGGCCTTCCGCAGCCGGTACACGCGACTGGTACCATCCTCAAAGACGGGTGACTAGACCATGTAGATCTCCTCCTCAACGTCCCCGTTCAATAAAGCGTTGTTGACATCCATCTGATGGAGTTCCCAGTCATGCTGTGCCGCCTGGCTCAGAAGCGTGAGCGTGGTCGTCATCAGACCGACAGGGACAAAGGTCTCGGTGTAATCCACGCCACGAACCTGAGGGAAGCCTTTTGTCGTCAGGCGCGCTTTGTAGCGCTCCACAGTGCCGTCTGGTTTTAGCTTCTTGCGGAGAACCCACTTGGCCTTGATGGCTTCGCGGTTCTTCGACAAGTCCACCAGCTCGAAGACCCCGTGATCTCGGATGGCATCGAGCTCAGCCTGGCAGGTAGCGCGCCACTGCTCAGAGTCGGGGTGTGATAGTACCTCAGGCAGACTGGTAGGATCGGGAGAGTGCACAGGTGCTCTGCGTGTAGCCAGGGCATACGCCGCAAAGGGAGGGTCTATCGTCACCATGGACTCAGTGGCATCTTGAGGGAGACCATGCTCATGAGAAAGTAGTGCCATACCAGTGGCATAGCCAGGGTGAACCTCAGCGAGGCCGCGAGCACTCAGGCCGAGGGCCTTTGTGCCCGGGTCACCGCTGACGACGCTGCACGTGGGACGAGGACGGAGACGTCCGCCGGGTGCCCGTGTGTACGGGTCCGACGGGACAGGAGCAGCAGGCGCTGCTAACTCACATACCGGTGTAGACTGTATGACAAGCATGCCACTCGAGGCTGGCGTGGCCTCACCAGCCGAGGATGGGCCCACGGCAGACGCAGGCTTGTCCGCGGCCAGAGACAGGGACGGCGCTAAGGCAGAAACGGACGCGGACACAGAATCAGGCTGATCCTCAGACGCAGAAGCAGGCGCAGGATCAGGCAGAGCCCCAGACGCTGAGGCAGACTTGGACGCAGACACAGACACAGGCGAGAGTGGTGGGTCAAAGGAGCGAGCCGCAGATGGGACGAGGCTGGGGGTGTCGGTGGGTACAGCCTCTGCGAACAACCACTAGGATGTCGGCGACGGAGTGACCGTACTGGCCGAGGGTACTATGCCAATCGTGACAGGAGCCTCCCCCACACTCCGGGGTTCGACACACCCAGGGGCATGAGCAACACGCAGAGCATGGATATCGGTGAGGTCGCGGAAGGTGAGATGCTCAAAGAAGAGAGCGTCACAGGACTCCACGATGCGGCGCTTCTCAGGGTCCCCAAACCACCAAGCCTTGGATCACGGGGCAATACCGATGAAGCCACAGATGCAGCCCCGCGGAGAGAGTTTGCTCTCCTAGAGCTCCAGTGTGAACCAGACGCAGGCAATGGAGCTCGAGACACGGGCCAGTCGCAGATTCGCGCGACGCCCATATCACAATTTGTAGGACGTGCGATGACCGGGGAGGGGACCATGGGGAATGCGGTTCCAGACCCAAGTCATGTACGGCATGCCTTCGAAGGCAAAGGCCTCAAGCATGGCGTTGTCAGCGTGCATGGTGCGGACCGCATCCTCCATGGTGCGGTTCCAGTGCTCTGAGACACCGTTCTGCTTGGGGATGGCGGGAGTGGAGAGGTTGTGGAAGACACCAAGCTCGGTGAAGGAGCGGACCATGTCACCAAGGTAGGCGGCGCCACGGTCTGAGCGAAAGGTCTAAAGACGGTGGGGAGACTGACGCTCGGCCATGACCAGCCAAATGCCGACCGCAATGGTGCAGACTGTAGACCCAGCGCATACACGTGAAGTCATCAGTCAACGTTAGGACGTGACGTGGTACAGATCATCGACGACCGTCCCACTGAGGGCGGTCTCCTTGGTGACGCCCACAAAGATGCAAGCATGGGCACCGGTGTGCGTTACACCCAGGCCCATCTTGGTGCAAGCACGGACAGACAGTAGACTGAGTTCCAGATAAGGGACAAAGAGAACGTCGGAGATGTACACGGGACCAGCGGGCCCGGTGAACTGCACAACCCCAACACCCTGGACAGAGACCTCATGGCCAGCTGCAGTGCGAAACAGAGCAAATAGTGCCAACAGGATGCAAGACAAAGAAGGCGTCACGGCGACACGTCATGTGATAGGGGGCACTAGAGTCAACGACCCAGGTGCCATCGGTGACACGCGTAAAAGGGGCAACGAGGCACTCGAAGACGAGTGCCACGGTAGCAGGACGCTTAGCGCGGAACACGACAAGGCGACCAGCGGAGCGTACATGAGCAGCATGCAGCCAAGACACATCATTAGGTCCATCACGTGCACACGACTGGGCATGGGGACCACCGCAAATATCATCACGCAACAACACAGACAGTCCACAGGCAGTAGGATCCCTCAACTTTGTCAATTCACTCGTACCTCCCTGAGATGAGTGCAGGGCGAGAAGCTGGTGCAGCTTGACGATTGTCTTGTCGCATTCGGCGAGCGCTTGGTCGCGAGGATCCGCAGGGGAACCTGCTATAGCGGTAAAATCCTCTGGGACGGCTGCGGTAGTGGCAGCCGAGCCGGCGGTCACACCGCACATTTGGCGCATGCGCACCTCATGCGCTTGCTGTAGCCCACGGGTGACCTTGGCCCAATCCAATGGGCGGCCCATCAGGCGAGTGCACTCTGGATAGCGATGGTCACCCTCGCAGTTGAAGCACACAAGCCGGCGGCCCGTCGTTTTGCGAGAGCCGCTGCTACCACCGCTGCTGCTGCTGCCGCCGCTGCTACCGTTCTCGTTGCTGCTGCCGCGGCTAACACTACTGGTGTTGGTACTCCTGATGGTCCCGCCGCTGAACCACCACTTGATGATTTGCGATCCTTCTTCCCCTGAGCTGGAGCCGTTGTTGCTGTAGACGGCGAGGAGGGAGATGCGGCGGCAACTACAGCTGAAGCGGTGCTGCGGTAAGCGCAGTTCGCGGCGTCCATGCCGGCGACCTCCAGGAAGTGGAGGGTGGCCCTACGTTGCAGGGTTCCGTCGCTCGCCATGTTGCGAAGGAGATTCTAATCGAAGTTGCTGAAGACACGCGCATAGTCGGGGTGGATGTCATAGAGGATGATCTGGAGGGCGGAGTACTGCGCAGGGGCATCATCTCCCAGCTCCTTGTACAGTTGGATCGCCAAGCGCCAGTAGTCAACTGCAGACTCATGAGCCATATGGCAGAGGGAGTTGAAGTCAGCGAGGCGCTGGGACGGCAGAGCCAAGGTGGCGCCCTCAAACATAGTGACAGCTAGTGCCCATTCAGCGTAAGGGCTAGCTACCAAGCCAATCAGCGAATCGCCAAGGAACCGACTAAAGTCCTTGGTGATGTTCGGGGCAGCCTGCATCAAGCCGGAAGCAGCGCGGACCGCCATCTGTGTCTGGGCAGGGACAAACACCTGGTATGGAGTGAGGTAGTAGGCGAGGACTCCTTCACTCATGGCCAACATGCGGAAGCGTGGTTCCCAAGACTTGAAGTCGTCCCCAGTCCGGAAGACGGGCGGGTCCGACTCAAACCGCTTGGGTGGCTTGACTGTCGGCTAAGCAACGGCTCAAGCCATGGCGGGGCCGGGCATAGAGGAGGCAGCCCCCTTATCCAGGCGGGCCCATAGAGCAAGCTTCTCAAAGCTCAGAGGGCGGCGAGAGAAGCTCGGGCCAGCATCGGCGCTGGAGCTTGTGCCCTGGAGGGCGTCATTCGCCTCATGCGCCTGGCGACGTGACTCCAGACGGATGAGACGTGCTTGTAGTATCTCTTCCTTGCCCTCCTTGGCAGAGTCGGAGATGTTCTCCATGACCGTATTAGCATTAGCGCCGTGGGCGAGGTGGTCCTCGCTCGGGTCGGCGGACGGACGCTACTACCGCTCTTGGGACTGTTACTGCTGAGGCAGTAAGCCTCTGATCAGGTCCTGTGGCTCAGCGACCTGTTTCGTCAAAGCATTGTGGCTCTCAGCCTACTGGTCAGCCAGCGCCCTCACCTGGCCTGGCAATGTTGTCGGGCTTGGCGGGCGCTGCTGCTGTTGCTGTTGTGGCTGCTGCTGCTGCCGGTGCTGCTACTGCTGCTACTGCTGTTGCTGATGCTGCTGTTACTGCTGCTGCTGTTGCTAAAACTGCTGCTGCTGCTGATGATGCTACTGCTGCTACAGCAGCCGCAGTGGAGACGATGGCGGAGCCCCACGTTGGCTGCTGACAGAGCAATCATGGGCAGTTGCGGCGGTGGCGGCGCTAGCGGGGGTTTGCTGCGACATGATGGCTAGTTGTCTAGAACGCGCGCTGTCTTCTGTAGCGGGAATGTCAACCACGGAGTTACCACCGTGGAATGCCACTGCGAAGTGGTCACGGCGGAGTCTCCACGGTGATGTCACCGCGGAGCTATCACCACAAAGTTGCCACTACGGAGCTATCACCACGGAGCTGCCACCACGGATCTATCACCGCCAATTTTATTGGGGTGGCATTCCGCGGTTTTTGCTGCAGAGCAGCAGCCGCGATTGCGTGGAACAGCAGCCGTGGTTGTAGACGCGCAATACAGCGAGGTGCCACAACCCACCGGTGCGTCCCTTGGTGCATTCCGTAACTGCCACGGAGATCTCGTGTCTGGTGACCGCAGGACTGCCGTGGAACTGTCGTGGACTTGCAACCGTGGAGCACCAGGTGAACCACCGACGGAACACTAGCGCATTCTAGAGCCACCGCTGAGCTTCCGCCGTTGAATGCCGCGGATCCTCAAAACGTCGTGGATCTGCCACGGTGTCGTCACCGCGGGGTCGTCACTTCGGAACAATGGGAGTAACCCCGGCTGAGTCGCGTCACTGTTGTCGTGTTCCGATGCGGCCGCAGACTTGTCGCGTCGGGTGTGGAGTTGAACTGCGGATCTGCGGAGTTCGCGTCACCGCGGAACACCTAAAGTTTTCTGTGGATTGATTTCTGCTGTCGCGGAATGGCCGCGGAGCTGTCACGGATGTTTTAAGAAAACAATGGGAATGGTGGTGAGTCCTCCTAGGACCTCTCGTTGAGACAGGAGGCGCTGTTGCTACTGCTACTCAAGGCAACAGCTGCGGTCGCTCACTGCCACTGCTGTTGCTGCGTCTCTGCTATGCAGCTGTGCGAGCAATGGCTTGCTACTCTGATACCATGAAAGATAGCTTCCTAGCACTGCTGTCGCTAGCGTGGCAGTACAAGCCTGCCAGCTAACTCACTAGCACACACGGGTGGAGGTGAGAACAGCAAGGGGTTGGCTAGGGACACAAGTACAAGTGTCAGAAGCTGTAAATGTTGAATTGTGCAGAGAGAGATAACAACTTAGGCCTGAACAGCCTAAATAGTTTCACGGCCCTAGTGGATGTGGACACACGCGGCGCACAAGGGCATTATCTTCGAGCAGGAAAAGATAGTGGCAAACACAGTTCTGACCATAACTCCCTGTAGACACGTCAGAACGACAAGCCGTTTGAACCAGAACGGCCGCATCGACGAGATCTATATCTTGATAGGCTGCACGCCTATGTGCTGTCCCACAGCACAAAACTAGAAAATACGAGAGTCTTTTGGGCACCCGTTGCCGCCGACCGTCGGTCTTCTGCCACCGTCGCCAGTCTCAGGGATCTGCAAGTGAATGGACATGAGCCGAGGGTCACCGTAAGCCGTGTACGACGCACACAACAACAGAATGCTTCTATCAAATCCAAGCTAGTTTCAACTTTGTGATTGGCAAGGCGGTTTGCATGAATTTAGACAGGAATTTAAACTTCATGATTAAGAGGGAGATGATACACTAGTTGTTGTTTTCACACGGGTCACCTTCTTTATGGAAATGCTGGAGACGGAGGTGGCAATGTCTAGATCATCGTCCGAGTCAAAAAGTAGGGAGTTTTACAAGGAAAGGAACTGGGCGATGGTTGTAGGAAAGAGGTGTTCGTAGCGGCCTTCAAGAAGCCTATACGGGTCTCGGGGTTCACGATAGGCCCGTGCCTAAAATTGCATAGGGTACATGTAGGGAATACCCAGACAATTCGAATGTGTGTATGTCCTACCTGGTGTTTGGAAGAATAAGACCAAAGTACCCGGCGTTCGGAAGAATAAGACTGCCGTGCCCGGTAACCTACACGTTAGTAATGCCCTATCCGGAGCATTTCAGAATAAGAACAGTTTACCCGACGATTTGAATAATAATCACTGTATACCTGTGGCATCGGAGCATGAAGTAGAGGATGTCAAATGTTGTCCCGAACTTTTTCCACGCGATTACGATATCTCCATCCTGTTGCAATAATTGTCGTATTCTGCGGCCGGCGCCAAGCTTGACGGTCAAAGCTATTCCTTGGCATCGTCATGTGCCCTTGCTTCTGTTGTACTGTCTGGCAACTTACTTCACGACCAATGACAACCGGTATGTATTGTACCAATCACAGGCCGCCGTCATTTGCTTTGACCAACGACCTTGTAGCCAAAAATGTACAACACGTTCTAAAGGCACTGGCCGTGGCCGTATTCTGTAGTTCCGCAACAGATTGTAGCATCTTGTCATAAGCGCCTTGAGGAATATGTAGCCCTGAGCGTGAATTGTCAGCTAATTCCGTGGAAACGGTCACTTTGCCCTCGTCCGATCCATTCTAACTATACTCCGACGTCGATGTGCCATGTCGACGATGGCAGTGGTATTGACATCTTTGCCGTCGATTTCTAACATCCTCCTCTGGCACGAGAGTACTTTGGATGGAACATATGCCAAGTGCTCAAAGCGGTTGTTGTGGGTACATTTCCCCTGTTTTGTTCACCAAGTACCCACATTCAGTGGCACACGTCCTACTGGATACTTCTAGGTTTTATTTCTGCATTTATTAACATTATACCCAGATTCAGATGGACTTCACAATCGTTTGCATCCGTTTGGGATCCACATGGTGGACTCTAAGACTTAAACATCTATTGGGCCATGTGTAATGAATGGGTACTCTATATCATTTGTCCTATGTCAATGCATGAAATACCACGTGGAGTCATGTACATGTGGACAGCACCTGCCGTGTAAGGAACCTTTTACTAACATCTGACCCAGCTCACTGCGTATGAAGTGTCCACTATGTGCATCACCATAACCCTCGTTTTTTGACATAGTGCACAAGTCATGTTGCGCAAGTGGACTCTATCAGTACGTTGTAGTATTTCACCAAAGCACACATCATTTGTACAGTCATCGTCGAATGATTTAGCACGTTTCTCTAACACCCCAAAGGATACCATTGAGGGGAAAGGACACATTATCATCTACTTTCCATTTTTAGTTTTACATTAGACATGTAGGCTTTAGTGAAATGCACATTGAGCAGCTTTCCAATTAGGAGTTGAACACACAACATGGACATTGATTCATAACGATGAAGTATTTCATGATGAGTACAATCATTGTAGTCACCGCACATGTCCATAATCATACTCCTACTGTACCACGTCGAACCCATGTGTCCTGTGCCTCTATGAAGGGGTTGGTCGTGGTATGCCGTGAACTGGGTTCCCCGATGGATATTTCCTGCACACACAAAGGAAACAAAGATGGTTATTGCCCCTTGCATACACATTGACAGTAGTGGGCTAGCCAGGCAAAAGCAGCCTATGCATACCTTAGAGCACATGTGGTGTGTCGTCCCACTCCTCCACCATGTCGTCCCAAGCCGGTGCGTTTGTCGCCCGTCGTCCACTGCCATCCGCATCATCTCCATCGATGTCGTCCTCGTCTGCCGTTTCATCGTCATTGTTGTCACCTTCGTTGTCAGAATCAGCGAGGTAGTACATCTATGGGTTGTACACATCCTCTTTTGTAGAGTCGTAGCTTGGCTTTTGTTCTGTATCATACTCCTGCATGCCGAATTGCATACTGGGCCCTACTGCACTAGCTGCGCCACGTACAGCTGCACTCACGGCTACACCTGCACCTGCACCAACTCGTCCAGCACGTGGTCCAGCAGAATCTCCAGCAGCAACACCTGCACCTGCACCTGCAGCCGTACGTGCACCTACACCGGCAGTAGCACCTGCACCTGCATCTACACCACCAGCACTTGCACTTGCACCTGCATATGCACCAGCAACACTTGCACCTGCACCAGCAGGTCCTACACCAACAGCACCTACACCTGCACCAGCACCACCACCTGTACTTGCTTTAGTAGCAGCTGCACCTGCACCTGCACCTACACTTGCCAGACCTGCACCTACATCTGCAACGCCTACAGCTGCACGTGCAGTAGCACCCGCACATGCACTAGGAGCACCTGCACCTACACATGTACCAGCAACACCTGCACCTGCCCTGGCACTTCCTACTGTAGCTGCACTTGCTACAATTTCAGCAGCACCAGCCAAACCTCCGCCACCTGCAGAGGATGACTGGGCTCATGTGGTTGCTTTCTCGACAACTTCCGTTTTTGCGGCAGCTATTGCCTCCGCATTGACTCGTCGCAAATGCCGCCAGAGAGCCACTGCTGCTACTGCCGCTGCAGGTGCCAACGTCGCTTCATTGGTGCACTTGGTTTTTGTGTGCCCTTTCACACCACAACGAGGTCACATGTAGTTCTTCTTACGGGTGTCCATCCGTCCTAGCCACACGCTTCTCGGCCGTCCCCTCCCGCGCTTGGGTCCCGGCTGAGTCCACAGTTTCTCCGTTGGGGCCTGTAGTAAGTCCTCTTGTACGACATGATGGTGTAGTGTGGTGCTATCACGGCCTCTGGGTTTTTGCCTGCACATACACAAGCCACAGAAGGTTTTTAGATGGCCCCCATGGCTCCGGGACAGGGACATTGTTTTCCGCGTTGATGCTGTACCTTTCTCCATGATGTAGGCGCACGCGTGCTGGCATGGCATACCCCACTCCTTGAAGGCGCCGCAGCTGCAAGTCCCAGCCGCCATGTTGACATGGTGAGGACTGTTGCTGTGCCCCGTCACCACGATGGTACGTGGCCCTTCCTCCTGCACGCTGTACTCGCGTGCCATGACTGACATGTTGAGCAGCCGCTTAGTGGGTGCAGGCGCCAGGTTCCCCTCACTTTCCTGCACAAGTTTGTGGCGCTCTGTCAGCAGCTTCTGCAGCCATGTGTACACTGAGACAAAGCAAAAGAAGGGAAAGAGGCGCCTGCACTCGGCAATGCAGGTGTTCAGACTCTCCATGGCATTGGAGGTGGTGTGCCCACCTCTGCCAATCGGACAGAAGAGGCGGGCCCACTTCTCCTTTGGAATGCCGTCCTCACTGTTGATGCCAAGCAGAAAAACAGCGGCACGTGGATGAACACGGCGGAGCTGCACCTCACAACACTCCCACTCGGCAGTGGTCAGGGCGTGGGCAAGCCGCCAAAACCAGTAGCCGGCCTACTTACTGTAGTGCTTCCTGATGTTCTCCCGTAGTTGCCAGTGCAGTGCGTATGTACTGCACCAGGCATCTTCTCTGACACTGCATAGATCAGCCCCTTCTCGCGGTCAGAGATGACAACTGTGCCCTCCTATGCGGCAGTTGGATAGGCGGCGGCTAGATGAAGGCAGAACCACTTCCAGTGATCCTTGATCTCCACAAGAACCAACGCCCAGGCCAATGGCACGACGTTGTCATTCGCATCAAATGTCTGGCAGATGAGCAAAACCTGTTTGTGGCCATTTTTTAGATGGGTGCCGTCCATAGTGAGCAGCCGACGGACGTGGACAACCCCTCGTCTCATAGCTGTGGGTGCGACAAAGGCACGGGGGAAAGCACCGGTCTTGTCTGCGTCTGTTACAGCGTGCGTGTGCGGATCCACCCGCCTCAGCTGCATAGATTCCAGAAGCACCCGGAGATGCTGCCAAAAATTTGCAAAAGTAGGTGGCAGGACTTACAATTTGGCTAACATGGAAGGGCACTTACCTCCTCCACATACACTGGAAACAGGTCCCAGCTCTTGGCCATGGGGCCCATGACTACCTCCTACTCCTTGGTCTTCGTGCGGTAGGCGAGGTGGGTGTCGGTCTTCACGCCGGTTTGGACCTCCAGAACCTCCTTCAACACCTTCGCATTCGCTATAGGGTCGCCCTTAAGGGTTCCCGCAATCTGCCGGGCAACCCAACTCATAAACCTGGACGTGTCACCACGGCCGACCCCGGGTGTGCAGTGATGGCCATCTTTGAACTCGCTGACGAAAACCTTGCCAGACTTGTTGCTGAGTTGCGCCCGCTGCTACCACGGGTAGTCCTTCTTCTTCCACTACACGCACCTGGATGTGAAGCGCCCTGGCTCACTGCGGACCCAAGCCAGGGTCATGCGGTTGTTGATAGCGTAGTCCTCAACGGCCTGCCCACATGCCGCCATGTCGGGAAACTCATCGCCTGGCGGGAACTTTGGTTCAGGCGCTTTCCTCTTTGGTGCGGATGGGTCAGCCTCGTCATCAGAAGAAACTGCATGCGCACCATGAAGGATTAGAGGTAGAACATAGCAAGGAAACCTAAACAAAAAATAGCACAAGAGGACATGAATTATCGGGATAAGGCATAGAATAAACACGACGGCCATAGGTCATCCTCAAATAGGCTGTTGCAGTCGCGTGTTGCAGACTCGGACTTGCGTCACACGCAACCCTGAGCCTAGCAACGTCCATGGCGTCTGAGGATGCAGAACCCGCACCAATGAGAGTGCCTAGAGGGGACAAAGGGGAGGGACGTGGGGACAGTTGAACACCTATTATCACAGTGGCATGCACTGCGGAGTTCGGAGTGGGTGGAGCACGGAGGAGGGAGGTAAAGCTTTTGTCTGCACCGTTGTTGGAGGTTGGGTTCTGCCTCCGGCTGGTGGCCTAGAGAAGCTTTACGGCCATGTTGGACAAAAGTGGGTATAGTGATCATTTTGGGCAATAAAAAAAGCGGAAGTGCCGAGGGAGGCGTCGTACCTCCAGGTCCGGCCACTGCAGCCGTCTCCTCTGTGTCCATTCCGCAACGATGTGTCCACTTGCAACTAACTGCTGAGGCAAGGAGACCCAGCAGTCGTGACCGGGGGCAAGCAGCTGTGAACAAGGCTTTCGCTTCTTCCCTTGCCGGGAACGCACCCTCACAAACAATGTGGACATTTGTGCATAGCGTGGGGTCATGCAGGGGAAGGAGAACTAGTCCGAGATAGGTCAGAGAGTCGAGAAGGGCAAGGTTCGGTGCATGGATCATTGTCGATGCTTGATGATGACAACTGTTCACTGCATTCTGTCGTGGCATTCTCGTACGTTCAGATGCGGACAGCGACGTCCGTGTGACAACTGGCTTAAGTTGACACGGAAGTGGAAGTTTGCAAGGACCTATTTGATCGTTCCACTATTCATTCCTCCGCTCCATTGAATAATGAAAGCTTACATTGTTGACAGTTAAAGTCGCTACGAACAGTGTGGCAGAAGACAAAAGAGGGACGGCAAATTGCATCCGGAAACTTGGGGGTAAGACCTTTATGAACCTTTCTGTCGAAGTCGGCGAGAGCCGATAGTAATGGTTATATAAGGCTGATTTCAATGCAAAGTACGGAATTGAAACTCACCGTGAACCACTGTTTCATTCTAAAAAATGACACCAAAATACCCATGTTAGAAACAAAAAATTACATATTGCCCATTCGGCGTTCCTCGCTCCGACGACGCGGGAATAGTATTCCTATGCGAGGACCGGAACTCAAAGATGACGTACACGATAATGAGATGCTGGCAATCGTACATGCATTAAAGACATGTTGGTGCTACCTTGAATGCTTCCAATGCATTGTGTGCACCAAACACCATGCGCTCAAATATTTGAAGACGTAGCCAAGTCTCAGTCGACATGAAACCCAATTGATGGAGTTCCTTGAATCAGGGTTTGACTACGATATCAAATACGGCAAGGAAACATTAACCCAGCAGACACACTCAACTGCTGACCACATCTAATGGCTGAGGCAACAATGGTACATCTGTAGCGAGATCCGTATCTTGTGAAGTTGTTGACAGAAAGTTAAGACCAGCATTACGGATACGACAAGGCGAAGTTCTGGTATGACGTACCCTATTGGCGGCGACAATTCACTCGCCAGGTGGTCGTTCCCCCGAGCGATGAACTCTGGCGCATGCGACTCAAAGAATGCCATGACAACGCTCCGGGTGGAACTTTTGGAGAAGACAAGACATTGAAGAAGCTGGCAAAGCACTAATAGTGGGACAAGATGCAATCCGACGTGGCCAACTTTTGTAAATCCTACGACACGTGTCAACGACAACAATCCAGTCGCACACGGCCGCCTGGACTTCTACAGCTGCTCTCCATTCCAACGGAACCATGGACTGACATTTCCATAGACTTCGTCACGAGATTACCAGTCACAACTGAGGGGTATGACGCAATCCTCGTGGTTGTCTACAGGTTTTCCAAAATGTCTCACTTTATTCCGACAACAACCACCGTCACCATAAAAGGAACAACACACTTGTTTCTAAGCAATATCGTACAGCAACACGGCATGCCAAGGACCACCACTAGTGGCAGGGACGATCGATTTATCAACTGTTTCTAGCACAAATCGATGACTCGCTATGGCAATTGGATCCAGCTTTCGATGGCATTCCACCCTCAAACCGATGGCCAAACAAAGCGGACCAATCAGACGCTCAAACAAATTCTCTGAACATTATGAGAACCTCATGGGACGGATTGGGCACAAAAAATCCTAACCTCCAAAATCGCATATAATGCAGCAATCTCCACGGCAACAGGTAAAACTCCGTTCGAAGTGGTGTATGGAAAAACTCCTACCAATCCAGTAGGGCTACAGAGGAAAAGCAAAATTCTCGTGGTCGACGTCCAATGCCATGACTTTTGCATTATCTGGGATGAAACACGGCAAACACTCACGAAGACACAAGCGACGATGAAATACAAAGCTGACCGACATCGTAACGACGATGTTTTTGTCTCTGGTGACAAAGTCATTCTCAGTTCGGCCAACATCAAACTCTGTGGAGCCGACTATTTGAAAGTCAAACTCCGATGGTTGGGACCATTTGAGATCGAGCACACGCAAACCTTAGTGGTTGCACGACTCAAACTCCCCAACACCATGCAAGTTCATCTGGTGTTCCACATTAGCAAACTCAAGCACTACCAAGATCCGAGAGAGAAGTTCTCCAGCAGGGATGTCCCTCACCCTCCACTTGTGCAGGTGGACGAAGACACAGAGTATGTCATCGAGGACATCCTCGGCCATCAACGATGTGGCAAAATCACAGAATGTCTTGTCAAGTGGTAAAGTTACGATGCCACGCATAACAGCTG
Organism: Penium margaritaceum; assembly: GCA_023375785.1. Classification (NCBI taxonomy): domain Eukaryota; kingdom Viridiplantae; phylum Streptophyta; class Zygnematophyceae; order Desmidiales; family Peniaceae; genus Penium; species Penium margaritaceum. Next base: position 45,937 of record SZWC01005756.1, on the reverse strand, counting down.
GGAACCCTATGACAAACTTTGAGACGTTGATCAGCTGATCAAAGGCTGTTTCTGTCGTCTCCGGGCCACATCTATACGCTTGCCGAGACGTCGCGGCTGCAAGGAGAGGAAGTGTTTCGTACCAGATGTACACGCGTCCCTAATCTTTCCGAGTGGGAATTTCTTTTACTACACAAATACCCCACCGCGCGACAACCATGGCGAAGCTTCTCAAATCCGACCACTCAGTACGCGGCTCCACAAGAGTGGCTCGATGATCGACCCAACGACTTGGACTAAGCCTCATTTGTAACTCGACACTTGCATGTATATGTTTGACCATTTTGACACTTTTCATCAAAGAACACTTACTGCTAATTATAAACTGCTCAAGTGCACCAAATTCTTAATCGTGTTCTGCCTTGCAACTTCTTCTTGTTCACCATCTACGCTCTGTTCGGCATAACAGTCCGGGACACCCCTTCCATTGAAAAGGAATCAGCTGGACCCCGATACCACGAGGCCCAACAGATGCCAGTGAAAAAAAAAAAACCTCAACCCCGAACGTAATTCGGGGTTGGGTTTGAAAGTATTTTTCCTCCAAACCTAAGGTGTTTTGTGTGCCGTAAAAAAAATTTTGAAATGGGTTTTTTTTCTCAATCGCAATCGAGAGATGCCCCTTTTTTTCAATTTTTTGTTTTTGGACATGCAAACCCTCTATTTTGATTTAGGGGTTTGTATGTTTTATGCTGGCGGAGCCCGTGCAAGCCATAAAATCCTACATTGTAATAGGGGATTTGCGCGTCGAAAAATATTCGAAAGAAGAGATCATCGCTCGATTGCAATCTCGCAAGAGAGCGAGGGTGGCGATCGAGCGACGGTCACATGACCCTTCTTGCCATGCTCGATCAGCAACGCATGTCGCTGATTGAGCATGGCGAGCGAGGCCGGATACCTTGTTGTTTTATTTTCAAGTGCTGGATATGGTGGACATAAAATTCCGCTTGTGCATATGGGAGGGTCAGCCCTTCGGGCGCATGGATACACTGGCTATATCGCCCTTGTTTTTAACTAGCAAGAAGTGTACTTTGATGCCAAGTGTTGCAACTTGCAAGCACATGTAAACACACTTAAAAAAAAGGATGAGGTGAAATTGGGATCTTGAACATTCAAACAAAGCAATGATTGCAACTCCGCATCGTGAGAGACTATTATGTCGGGCTGAACATTGATGGTTCACAAGGACGAGGTGTATAGCAAACGATGATTCAAGTAACTGGGAGGGTTGGATGTTTTGTACTTTTCATTGAAGGATACCCTCCTGATTTTTGAATTTGTACATAAGTTTTTGAATTCTAGTTGAAATCCATGGAAATTCTAGCTTGATGAATTCAAGAAGCCACAGAAATAATTCAATTCAGTGTTCCTCATACATTCTCTCATTAACTTACACAGCATTAGTTCCTACATGTGCATAATAGGATGCCTACACAAGTGACATTAATCTACATGGCTTGGGAAACGTAGGCATCACTGATCAACATAGAACAAAGCGTCATACACAAGACCTTGAACATGGATTCGTTGAATTCAAGGGTTTCAAAATCCACCAATTTGATTGAATTGGATCACCTAAACAACTCATACCCAAAAAACCTAGTTGAAATTAAGGATCACATAACTCATTAAAAACTCGATTGTTCAATTGGAAGAGGGGGGAGTTACTTCAATGACAAGTATTAGAAACATCGAATGTTACGTCGATACAAACGTGTGTGGTTCACAAGGATGAGGTGCAGGACAAATGGCAATTTGAGGATTTGGGATAAATAGATAACTTGTATTAAGCAGTAAGTATACTTCGATGATAAGTGTTGAGTGATTCAAGCACATACATACAATGCCATGAATGAGAATGGACGATACGTTGGGTCCTTGGCGCTTGAGCGGAGCGACGCATGTGAGGTCGCGTCATGAGTGGCTACTTTGAGAAGCTCCGCCGAGAAGTCAGGGGGCTTCAAAAACATCTAGGCATGTGCTTACATTGATCCAGCGCCATCGTGAAGTCAACCAAACAATCTCAAAACATCCATATAGCTTGTGAAGTTTATGTCGACCAATTTGGAAGGTGGTCAATGTTGTCAGAAACTTCTGGAACTGAACACCGTGTAGGTAGTGCAAGTGGTAAGTGATAGAAAAAGAGTGAAGAATGGTATGTGAATTTCATCAATGGCAGAACGCCATAGAATGCAAAGAGCAAGAGTTGAGGTTTCTTTCACGCAAGAAAACAATAGTCACAAGAGTACCTAGTGGTTTTTGTTGGAGGAAAGGATGAGAGCGATCGAGCAAGCAGCAAGCTTGCTCGATCGCTCGCTCGAGGCTCTCTCCCCATCACACCACAACCATGGAATCAAACCAGTCCCCTCCTTTTGTTATTCTCACTTACATGGCAAAGTAGTAACCACGGGTGTGCCTAAATCTAGTATCAAGTCTGCAAAATGCAAGGTCAAATAGTAAAAGAAAGCAGAAGTGATGGTGATGTTCACATGGCCCACGGCCATGTTAAGGTGAAGGTGAATGCGCCGATGGCACAGTCTGGTATCTCTCAAACACCTGCATCAGTGATGTGTGGGATGTGCAACAAGGCCAGAGGTCATTACGTGTCGATGACGCAGAAGCCAACACTCCCTCATGACCCACTGCCGACACACAACGTACATTCACATGGACATCACAAGAAGTAACTAACACCATTGTACACATGCATGCACGGACATGGGACTCAACAAGGCACATCACAAGTACACAACAAGCCAATGGCATGGACTGCAGCCTTGAAGACGTTGTCGTTGAGCGCCTTTGTGAGGAAGTCAGCTCTCTGTTGTTGAGTGTCAGCTTCACAAGAGCTGCAAGCAACACAAATTCTTTTGCCACTCTTACATGACACGGCGGCCCCACCAACAAGGAAGTTGTAACCAGTGCGGCTGCGGGCATAATTGTAGCGTGTCTAGTCGTTGTTTGTATAACTGTCCACCACAAATGATGGCTGTGCCCGACAGCATAGGCCAGTGTGCGCTGTGGAGAGGACATACCTGATGACACGTAGTGTTGCCTCCAAGTGTCGTGCTCTTGAGCGGTGTGAGTACTGTGCCAGAACATTCATTACGAAGGCAACACCCGCTCTGGTCATAGTCCCCAGGTACATGAGAGAGCCAATCATGTGGGTGCAATCTATCACATTGACGAGCTTCCCCAACCTTGACATATGCAGTGTCTTTAGCAACCTCTATCCAGCTGGGGTCATTGGCGTGGACACCGCAATGTCTCAAGGGGGGAGGCAAATTGCTCCCCCACACTACAAACGTAGGCAGCTAGGTGAATGTGGAACACGCGGCGCGGGCAATCTCATTTCAGTTCCATGCCCAGGAAGACACAAGCTGGTCCTAAGTCCTTCATCTTGTACGTAGACTAGAGAGACTCCACCAACTTCACGGCCTCCTGGTTGGGTGACGCGATCAGCAAGTCATCCACATAGACAACGACAGTGATGAAAGGAGCTGATGGAGGGATGAGAGAGAGAGAGAGAGAGAGAGAGAGAGAGAGAGA
>SZWC01005756.1:21454-42100 GCA_023375785.1 Penium margaritaceum | reverse complement strand
GGGGGGGGGGGGGAGAGAGAGAGAGGGATCCATTGTACTTCATTCGTAGCCATCCTTCTCAAGTGTGGATGCAATCTCTTGGTTCCAACACTGGGGTGACTGTTTTAGGCCATAGAGGGCCTTCCGCAGTTGCTAGACTATGTCGTTACCACCAGAGAACCCAGGGGGCACGACCATATACATCTCTTTGTCGAGCTGTCCACAGAGGAAAGTGTTGTTTTTTATATCTCCTCCAGTTCCCAAGCATCCCGAGAGACAAGAATTAGCAGGGCATGTGCTATGGTGTACCGACCAACCGGCACGAATGTCTCATCGAAGTCGACACAAGGGACTTGGGAGAATCCCTTCATTGTGAGACGAGCCTTGTACCTGTCAAACATCCCATCGGGCTTGTACTTGTGCCTGAAGACCCATTGTACATCAATGGCTTTGCGTCCTGGGGGCAGGTCAACCAGCTCATATACTTTGTGCTCATTAAGAGTCTTAAGCTCGTCGTGCATTGCGGCATCCCACTACCATACTGATCTTAGATTTTGTGGTCCAAAACAATTTTCAGCATGTAACTTAGGTTCACACTTTACTTCCTTTGTTTAACTGTTGTCAAGAACGAACAAATTTGGTCATATGTTATCCTTGATTTTATTGGCAGGCCACAGGGGTAATCATTTTTCATGGTCCAAAGGTGGGTTCAAAACCCGAAGTTGGGACTCGATGCGACCGGTCCGCGGACTGAGGCGCGATAGCAACATGACATCCGTCGATTTCCCCCACACGTCCCCTCGCATCTACTCCTCCACTCTTTAAGGTGCCCCAATGGTGTGGTATGTGCCAACATACGTGGTGCAATTCACGTATACCTGCACGTATCACACGTCAAAATCTCGGAACACTCGCCGATTGGCGTGAAACGTTGCGAGTACCCTGATCAACATATTCATGAGATGTCCTCTCTTTGAAAACTGTACCACACATCTGACACAATTATTCAGGCGTTATCAAGTTAACATGAAATATTACTAGCATGTAGCCAAATTCATGAATTTTTCACTAAAAAACAATTAATAACAAAATCGAAGAGGAGTACTGTATTGTGCATCAGAAGCCGCCCATGCTTGACGAGCGGTGGTAGGCTCTGAGAGAAGAGATGTAGAGCCTGCGACTGCATGACACTAAGTGATGGATTTAGTGGCAGCAGCCACTACACGAATGTGCTCGGAGACATGCAGCTCGTGGCCTAGGGTGGAACTGGGATGGACAGCACCAGTGGCTAGGCATCAATACCTATGAACATGATGTGCGATTAAACAGTCTGTAACCGAGAGGGACTGTTGGACACAGCAGGGATGTTAGAGGTGCGGTGAGGGAGCATGCAAAGGCGCCTACCACGGACAAAGGGTGAGACTGGTGTAGGCCTAGTGGGCTCTGCAAACAATGGCGAGTCAGCCCTTGTATGGTCTGTCGACACAGTAGGGACGGCACGACTCGATGAAGGTGAGATGGTAGGCAATGTCAAAGACGTAGGGACAGACAAGGACTTGACCGGGGAGGCCGGAGTGTTCGATGAGCTTGACAGAGAAGATGGAAGGGACAACGAGGAAAGTGTAGACGGCAAGCCCGATGAATAGAGCAGCAAGGGTGCAGACAGCGAGGTCAAGTCAGAAGGGACTGTAGGCAGAACAGGACCAACTTCCTCCCCCACCCGAGAGATCAGAAAAAGGGAGGCAGTGGATAAAAGAAGGCCGAGGTCATGATGGTAAACCAACTCAAAGAACAATGCATCATGGGACTCAACGACTAGCTATCAGACAGGGTCACAAAAACGCCAAGCTTTGGACTAAGAGGAGACACCCAAGAACAAACACAGACAGCCCCGCGGGGAGAGTTTGCCATCGTGCAAGTCAGACGGAGGCAATGCAATCCCAAACTTGAGCAAGCCGATTAACGCACAAGAGGGATGATAGAACGGCAAAGAGTTCTATCGTGGACGTGGTTCCAGACACATATCATGTAGCTCATGGCCTCAAAGGAAAAAATCAGGGGAAGGCCAGACCAAGACAAGAGGATCCGCAAACCTTCAGCGACAGTACGGTTACAGCGTTTGGAAACCTCATTTTTCTGGGGTGTGTAAGCAGCGGAAGTCTCCAGACACACCCCATTGGACGCAAAAAGGCAGGTAGTGGGACTAAGAAACTCACCACCGTTGTCCTGCAAAAGACACATAATGGGCACCGACAAACGCACTCAGCTTGAAGAAGCCAGGTTTCAAGAGTGGGGCAGACGTCAATCTTGTGGGCAAAGACCTAGTAAAGGTAAGAGAAATCATCAACGAGGCACAAAACATAATGAAACATCACCAAAAAGGTCATGGGGAAGGAGACCCATGACATTAGCATGCACACAGTCAATAGGGTGACTGGACTGAGATTCAGAGTCTGAGAAGGGAGAGCAATGTATTTTATCCTCGGCACAATCAAGGCAATCAGCAAGACGAAGAGCACGAAAGTGGAGGGGCACAAGCCCATAGCAGGTTGAAGGCAAAGCATGCTAAAGATGGCCTTGGTGTGGACATGCACGAGACACCGATGCAACACATGGACAAGGTCAAGGGCGAGAGAGGGTGCAACATGGAAAAGTGTGGCACCAACAGAGGTGACATGAGAGGAGAACAGGGGCTCACAATATAGTTTGGCACACTTAACTTCGTGAAGGGCAATGCAATCAGAGGGACATAAATGCACAGTACCAACACCTCAACTAGAAGAAAATTCCATGCTTTGATTGTCTAGGGAGGGCACCAATAGCAAGATGAGTTCCAAGGAAGATACATGTAGAACGTCAAGAAGGGACCAAAAAAACAAACGATGCCAACACCTTGAACAGGGAGCAACAGACCGGATCCAGTGCGTACAAAGCAAACAACACCAGCAGAACTGAGGGAGATGAACAAGGAACACACAAACTTTATGTGGTGGGTGGCTTCCGAATCTAAAATCCAGAAGCCACCCAACGTAAAAACGGGTAGAAGGACACCACACGTCGCTATAGTGCCAACAGGGACAAGACGAGTGGACAACGCACAGGCACCAAGACAACATGGAAGAATGATCGTTTGCCAATGCTCAATCCACAAAACTGAGGGAGACAAAGACAAAAGAACATGACCAGAGGAGTCACCACAAAGAACAGAGTGAGTCTGACACATAGGACCACAAGCAATGGACCCTCACCTCCCTGATTGCAAAGGTATAGGAGCTAAAGGAGAGACTACTCCGACTGACGCTCACCGTCCCCCACCACAGACATTGTCGGAGCTGTGGTTGAGGTACAAGAGGTAGGGGGAACCATGACGGGACTGTGCAAGTAGAGGAGGGTGGCGCCGTGTAGGATGGAGCACCATAAGGAGGCAGCCAGCCCCAATGGTACAGGACTACCGGAGGACCAGAAGGGACCCCAGTGGTAGAGTTGGCATGAGCAGAGAATGGGGTGGTCAAAGATTAGGATGAGGTCACACTGGAGTAAGATGCAGATGCGGCACAGGTACCTGCAATGTGGGCCCAGTGGGCATGCATGGTGTGAGCAAAACAAAGATCATCTAGAGGGGCAGGACATGCACGCGTAGAGTGGTCATTAGAGCCACAGTTCCAGTAGACCACAGTACCGAGAATTCAAGAAGAGGAAGCAAATACTTTATTTTTTCCCTTGCCCTTGCCATTGCCACGACCGCGACTACGGTCCTGTGAGGCAAGACAAGAGGCCATAAAAGTGGTAGGAGAAGAGGTGGAAGAGGAGGACGAGGAGGCTGTGGAGGGGGACAAAGCAGTAGTCAGGGCTGCAATTCCTGTGATGGCAGAGTAATGGAGCCGTTTCTTTTGTAGAATAGTCCACCAGGCAGCAAGACACTCGACGGTGATGTTCCAGAGCGTACTGACACCTGGAGGAGACTTCGCCGGGACAGGCTGGTATGTGAGGCACTACAGCTCATCTGCTTTGACGTCGCAAAGGTAGTCGGATGGCTCAGAAATAAGCTTGTTAACCATGGTGAGGACAGCGGACAGCTACCCAGGAGTAGCATCACCAAGCTCACAAAGGAGCTTGAGACCGCGAGCCCAATAAGTGTAAGCAGTCTCATCTGCACACATCAAGAGAGTGTTGATTTACACAGTGAGAGCACTCTGTGCAGCTTGACTGGTGATGGTAGTACAATGGCAAAGCATAGCGTAAGCACTTACAAGGTCAGTTTCACGCCCAACAGCGTGATCGGCGTTCAACGTGCTAACATCGTCCACAAGGTACTTGGGTGCATGGTGAATACGAGGGCGGATAGAACATGCCTCTTTGGTAGGAGCAAGGAAAAAAGGAGGGTTGGAAGTGGGGTCAGGCCCAAACTAGTACTCCCAAAGACGCTCGCCCTGAGCCCAGGCGCTAAAACACACTTCCCAGGAGGAGAAGGTAAGACATGGGGAGAGAATAGGAGGCTGTGAGAAGAAGTCATGTTGGCGTGCGACAGGAGCAGGCGTACTAGCAGTAGTAGTGGCAGTAGGGTTGCTGAAAACAAGGAAAGTGGAAGAGGCACCAGAGCTGGTGTCGGTAGTGGAGCCAACTGCAACAGTGACAGATGAAGTGGGCAAGTGCTTGAGGATAATGGCAGCGCGATTTTCATCGGTAAGCTTGAGGTGATTCTTAGCTCCATGCTGTGCCTCAAGCGCGCGATTGAGCTACCGTTGGAAGTCTACTATGATGTACTCGTCGTCACCAGGCATGGTTACAAACAAGGGGCTTTGCAGAAAACTTTTGGCAGAGTTTCTCCCACCCCAGTGGGCGTGAGAAAAAGAGAAGTATCGTACGCCTGTGTTGAATGTGCTGCAGGACAAGCTCCAACCCCAACCCGGGCACGGCAAAGAGCAGACAGCAAAGGACCAGCCAGCAATCCAGGAAAATGAGTTTCATCAAGCAATTGAGGCCACAAAAGGAGGGCTAAGGAAAGCAAGAAGAGGAGGAATAGCTGTTGCTGTTGCTACAGAGACCACAGACACAATTGATGCCGCTGGGAGCACTAGTGCAAGACCACCAGCAACTGACGTTGCAATGAGAATCATGAGGACAGTAGTCACTGTGATAATGGCTGACATTACACTAGTGGCCAGACATGATGCTAATGCTGATGCTACAACTGCGGCTATGGAGGTATACATGGTTGCTGCTACGAAGGCTTAAGCAGATGCTACAGTTGCACTAGTAGAGACAATCACCGATGCAGTAGCGGAAATCTGTGTTCCGATATCAGCAACCGCTGTAGCAATATGCCCGACGATGATGGCAACTTTGGTCTATGCCTCGGTAGCGTGGCCTGCATAAGTGGCGGTAGGGGCGCGAGACGCTCTGGCTGCTGTTTCAAGAGTGAATGCAAAGGCAACAGTGGCTTCTATGACTACAGAGGCAACGCTTGTGACGGCAGCTGAGATAGAGATCGTGTCTTTGGTGAGGCAGGCTAAGAAGCCATTAGCAGCAGCCTCAACTGCAGTGAAACCACTCCCCTTTGAGGTGTCTTGGGTAGTGTTGAGGGTATCTCTTATCGAACGATGCCGAGGGTGGAACAAACAGTTAGACGTAGGTGATCCCTCAGCCATACCAAGATGATGCCTCACCCGGAAAATGGAACTGAAATCCTCGTAGTAGGACTTGTTGACTAGTTCTACGCTTGCATTACTGTCGTCGCCACCGGAACTACAAGGACAAGATGTCAGCTTATGCTAATGTAGTTGCTGTTCTGGCGACTATCATTGTTATTGTTGTCATGGAACTACTTTAGACTGGGACTGCAGTACGTGCCACGACTCGGACCACCATAATAGTGGCTGCTATTGCTACACCTGAGAATGTTGCTACCACAGGAGCGCTTAATGTTGGGGATACAGCACAAGCCGTAACTAAGGTCACCACGACAATGGTTGTTGTTGTTACTGTAAATAGTGCTGCTACTTCTGCTGTGGTTAGGAATGCAAAAGGGTAGTGTTGAAGGGCACAAATCCAAAGCTGCGGTGCTGAACAGTGTTGCTACTGTTGCTGAACTTGATGCTAGACTGTGGCAGCTGCGAGAACTACTACAGCTGCTACTGCTATGGCTGCCGACAGCAAGAATGTCGAGAAGTCGAGGTGAAGAGGGGCCACATGCTGTGGCTGTGAGTGAAGCAATGTAGCACCACATGGTGAGGCCTCGAGTAGGCTAGTACCGCATGCGGCAATGGACAAAGCAGCAACTACAGTTGCGACTGTCGTTTTAATTGTGTAAGAGAGCACAGATGTGGTGGTGGCTGCAAACAAAAATTGACGGGAATGACGGCCGTTCTACATCCTTCCAGTGGTTTTTAGCCAATTACGAAGGCACACTGTGCCGCGGACCTGCGCACTGCTATGTAGGATGGCTAATGTGCGGCGGGAGTGGCGGCGGGAGTAGCAACAGTGGGGTTGATGGACGCTCCACTCACTTGGCCGGATCTTGTGTTTTAAGAGGACACGCGATGCACAAGCTCAGGACAGCTCTGATGCCAATAGGTAGTGCAATTAGTGAGTGATAGGAATGAGAGAAGACTGGTATGTGAACCTCATCAATTCTAGAATGTAAGAGAATGCAGAGAGAATGAGTTCAGGTCTGTTTGATGCAAGAAAACATCATTGGCAAGAGTACCTAGTGTTTTTCAGGGAAGAGGATGAGAGCGAGCGAGCGAGCGAGCAAGGAGCTTGCTAGCTCAAGGCTCTCTACCCATCAAACAACGACCAGGGAACCAAACCGGTCCCCTCCTTTTATTATTCTCACTTGCATGACAAAGCACCAACAACGGGTGTAGACCCTGGTGTGCCGTAACCTAGCATCAAGTCTGCACAAAGCAAGGTCAAACGTTCAAAGCCAGCAGAAGTGTTGCTAGTGTTCACATGGCCAACGACCATTTCTCGGCAAATGTGAACGCACCTGTCGCAGTGTCTCGTCTCTCACAATCACTTGCATCAGTGATGTGTGGGATGTGCAACGAGGCTAGAGGTTACTACATGCGTGTGTAAAACCAACACACCAGAGGTCGGGACAGTTTAACAAAGTTATCGCGGCCGAACGGCGTAAAAATCCTGATGTTGACGCATAGTGGGCCATGAATGCAATGAAGGAAATGCCCACCCACGAAGCTAAAGGGACTCGTGTATGTCATGGACGTAACACTTCCCCTCACCTTTTAATTGTGAAGTACCGACATCTTAGAAGACGTGTACCGGTGACGACGATAGCAGTCATTGATCAAGTGATCAATGACTCACAGGTTGTCATGGGGCTCTGAGCTGTTGTTCTTGCTGTCGTAGCCGTGCTACTTGACCAGACACTTCATTGTTTTACCACGACGTTAATGCTTGGGGATGTCTTCAATCATGTGCATATCCCCGTCCACTTGCACGGGGATGGAGGTGCGACGTCTCTGCTAAGGAAGTTTGTAATGGGATCCCGGTAGTACTTAATCTTGCTTATGTGGAAGATAGGTTGAATCGCCATGCTGCAAGGAAGGCGAATTCAAGCGACGACAGGGGTTTGCATTTGCTCGATCTGAAACGATCCCAAACATCAAGGTCAAAGATTTGCAAAGTCCTGTCCTCGAAGTTTGATATTTGTTTGGTGAGGAGGACGCGGTCTGAGAAGATCGCTGCGGTTCCAATGCAACTTGTCTTGCATCAAATGGTGTAGTAATGGGGAAATTAGAGTCAGATTTAGATGGCGGCCATGGATCCATGAAAAGAAACATAAGTGTTGAGCTCTAACTCGTAAGAGCTCAAGCGGGTGAGCCTTGTGTAGTGAGACCGACCCATCTGCTGGCGAGCAAAGCTCGCCGGCGCAACCTGCTCGAGCAAGGGAAAACCCCTTACGTGGCACCTTAATAGGGCTGACTGCCCCAATTCGAGAACTCACACCGTAACACACTGTATGCCCCTAACTTGTTTAGACCTAAATTAGGTTCCCGATGTTCTGCATTGTACAAACATCCAGAGTGAGGAAAGCCATAGGTTTCATAGAAAGTCCAATATAGTCGCTACAACTGTCACTGAAGATGGCACAGAGGCAATGTTTCGAGAGGGAGGAAAGCGCACTAGAAATTCCAGATGCAGCCGAGGATGGGTCAGGCAAGCAGACTCAGTGTGCATTGCCTCCACTCTTTGGATCAGCATGCCCTACGCACTCATGTCCATACCAAGGAGAAAAACATATACAGAGAGGATTAACATGCCTCCTTGGAGGTGAGTGCGGTGGACATGTAGCCTAGGTGTGCAAGTTGCTGGTGGAGTGCACAAGATGGAAGTGCCTTGGTGAGGAATTCGGCCAGCTTTGCATCACCGCTGATTGGGTATACTTGCACGCCACCAGCCTCGACTGCCTCGTGGACAAAATGATGCTCTACACTAATATGCTTTGTGTGAGGATGCAGCACACCATCATTCTCAGTAATGCGGCGTGTGGCAAAGCTATCACTGTGTAGTGCAACGGCATGACTGGGCAGCCCCAATTCCTTTAGCAGTCATGCCAGCCAAATGCATTCACAAGCTGCTTCACCCAGTGCCATGTATTCAGCCTCAGCTACACTCCGAGCCACACATGACTGCTTGGCACTTTGCCACAACACTGCTGTGCCCCACACACGGAACACATAACCACCACGACTGCAAGCCATACGATCAGGTGCATAATCACTGTCACAATACCCATCCAACAACGGACATGAGGAAGGTGCAAAGACCGAACCAAGCTCAGAAGTATCCATCACATAGTGCAGTGAATTCAGCAGTGCTTTGGGATGTGTGCTTTGTGGTTGTTGGCTGAATTGTGCCAGCACGTTCACAACGCATGATATATCAAGTCGTGTGGTGGAAACAAGATACGACAAACTGCACGTGATTTGTCTGCACGGCGTGGGGTCACAGTCCAGTCCATAGTCTGTGGTGTTGACATCCAAAAGGTGTGCATACACATCAGGAATCATTGGTGAATGCTGTTGTGGTAGATGCTGGACCAGGTGCTGAAAGCGTGCAATGAGGTGTACAATGAACCGTCCTTGATGCAAGCTAAGTGCAAGAAGCCCTGTCCCTGGTGATAGTCATGCCCAAGAAGTTTGTTGCTTCACCCAAGCCAGTCATGTTGTAGTGCGTGGTGAGCAGCTTCTTTGTTGTTGTGATGAGAGCGAGAGAGGGTGATAGGATAAGTAGATCGTCCACATCAGCAAGCAAGGCAACTAGAACACCATGGTCCCAGCGCAGGAAAAGAGACAGGTCACTCAGACTTTGTATGGACCGTCCCGTTCCAAGGGTGCACCGTATTTCTTTGTTCCAACAGCGCGAGGCTTTCTACAGCCCATAAAGGGCCTTGAGAAGTAGCCACATGCGTTCTGTACCATCATCAAACCCTTCTAGTTGCTTTACGTAGATTTCTTCCTCAAGTGGACCATTGAGGAAGGAATTCTTGACATCCAAGTGGTGTGTCTTCCAGTCCTCATGTGCTGCTACACCCAGTAGTGTCTGACCCATCCTGTACTTGCCAAATGGAGCATAGGTGTCTGTGAATTCCTGACCAGGGATCTGGTGAAATCCCTTAGCCACCAGTCTCGCTTTGTACTTTTCAATGAGTCCTGCCAGGTTCCATTTCATCTTGTACACCCATTTGACATCAATGGCTTTCCGCCCTAGTGGCAATGGAACCAGTTCGTATACACCATGCTCAAGAAGAGCGTTCAACTCAGCCACCATGGCCTTGTCCCCATTCATTTGCATTAGCACGCCCCTTGGCCTCAGCAAGTGTTTGAGGCTCCATAATGGTATGGTCCAAGTTTACCGGTCCAGCTGTGTGGTAAAACTGTCTGTAGTTCACATGCGCCACATTGCACGAGGAGCGTCATACCGGCGGTGGGGATGGTGTTTTCGACTCCTCTGTGATGTGCTGGGGCGTTTGGGTTTGTAACCCATGTGGTGTGTGCGGAGCACTAGAGTCTGTACTTCGTAAGTCAGTGGTTGTCAAAAGGTTAGTGGGGACTGGCGATGTTTCTCCTGTGTTCCTCTCTTGCCGTGAGGGTTGTGAGTGTATAGTGGATGTGTGAGGCACGAACACAGGTACACTCACATATTCTGGGTACTGTTCAGGGATGGTAATGTGAGGAACATGACGCAGAGGATGGAACTGTCTGTAGGGCATGTGCTCAAGGAAGGAGGAATCTCTGCTCTCTAGGAAGTGGTGGTACATGGGGTCCCAAAAGCGCCATGCTTTGGAGGCATGGGAGATGCCTACAAAGACACACCATCGGCCTCATGGGCTGATTTTGAGGTCTTTTTGAGGCTACGCAAACCACACGCATGCCACTCCCATGGCGTGACTACCTTGGGCAGAGGCCCTTGTGGTACCCTGTTCCACACCCACGTCACTTACTTGACGGCTTCCTCCCAGAAACCAAAGGATATACCAGACTCACTCAGCAGAGTGTGCAATGCATCACCAAGGGTCCTGTGCCACCATTCAGCTACACCGTTTTGTTGTGGTGTGTATGGTGTAGTGGTTTGATGCTCTATACCTTTGGCCTTCAATTCTGCTGTTAGGGCATCCATGAACTCCCCTCTCTTATCTGTGAACAATTTCAGCAGTTTACAACCAGTTTGCCGCTTCGCAAGGGGAATCCATTCCGCAATGGTATGTTGGGTATCCGCTTTTGACTTGAGCAGATATGCCCAGCGAAATCCACTGTAATCGTCTGTCAGTGTGAGAATGCATTGTGATCCATACTGAACATAGTGCACCAGCATGGGTCCTCTAAGATCTGCATGGAAAGGTTTTAGAGGGGCCTTGCGGACCTTATCTGATCTGGGAAAGGTCTGTTTGTGAGCCTTGTCTTCCTGACAGTCGAGATACGCATCTGCACTGAGGCCGTGTGGACAGTCCATAGGAAGGAGACCGTGGGATGTTATATGCTTGATCATGTTTGTGACCAGGTCAGTGTTGATGTGTGCATGAATACGGTGTAGGAATTCTTTGTGCTTTGCTATCATGGTCGTAATGACATATGCCTGTGGTCTGTTTAAGTGCGTCTGCGTCAGTGGAAAGAGGGTAAGGCGGTAGAGCATGTCAGCTTGCAAAGGTCCATCAGCCAACAGTGTACCAATAGAATCAAAGAGCATGCAGCATTGCTTCTGCGTGAGAGTGGACACGTTAGCTAGGCGGTCTAGCTGACCCCCAGATAGGAGGTTCACTTTCAACTTGGGAGCATACAACACACCGATAAACCAAGACGCCGCCAAGTGCTTGCAAAGCCACTGTACTCACACCATCAACTTCCCACACCTCTCCAGACCATGTTTTCACACACTCAAGATCAGGCACAGCATACAACGACGCAAACAGCTGGCGACCTGGGGACATGTGATGTTACACGGTAGTGTCAAACAACCATTCGTGCATTGGAAGTACGTGTGATGTGGCATGGCCATTGGTTCTAGGGGCTACAGCTCCATAGGTGATGTCCACCCGGCTCAAGGCCATCCGGCTGTGAGCTGTCGTGACTCGGCCATGTCTGTGTAAATGCGCTGCGCCCATGTTAGTGCCGGGACTGGGATGGCCAAGTTCAGTGGGACGTACTATGGGCCCTGGTAGAAAGGAGGTGGCCCCAGATAGATCGGCTGGCATGCCGACAGCTGCACCTGTCATGGCTCTTAGGTGACCCCGCCAAAGGGCATTGGAGCTTGAGGTTCAGTCATAATGGGCGTAGACTAGGCAAGGGGATGCAGCTACAGCCCAAGCTGTGGATGAGGCGCCAGAGCAGTGAACCTCTGCTGTGCCTTCTGCTACTGCTGGGGTAGCTTCATGATGCGCTGGAGGTCTTGGCATGCCCACCAAAAGTGACCATGCTTGCCGCAGTAGTTGTACGTGCGTTTTACCCAACTGCCTCCACTGCCCCGGCCGTGGCCTCATCCTCCGCCTGTCTGGCTGCCCGATCCTCCATGTCACTAGCCTCCCCTGCCTTTGCCTCTCCCTTGAGTAGAACTAGTGGGAACACCTGATGGGGATTGATGGACAAAGCCGCAAGGTGTCGGGTTGTTGGCATCTCGCGCCTCACCACAAAGGATGTCCTCATAGTGATGCAAATCTTCAAACACTTCCGCTAGATCAGTGTTTTCGATGTTGGTCGCACGAAGGCGCCGTAGAACCTCTCGCCAGAACTCCTTGTAGAGCTCTCCAAGGTGAATTAGAACGGGTTCCAGCCATTTGAGCACGGAGTAGGATGCTCCGAGCCTGAGGATACGACGGTGAAGGTCCATTTTCGCATCCCAATACTGCGCTATCGGTGCCCCGGGCTTTAGATAAAGGGTCCGGAGGCGGTCGCGCAGAGAGATTACCAGCACCATGCCCCATTCCTCATGACGAGTGGCCAGGTTCTTTCATGCCTCATAAGGATGCAAAGCCCCGCTGCTAGGGTCTGTTGGGTCCTCTCCTCTACTTCCAAAGTGGAAGTGGCGGATGGCATACGATTGGTCGTCGGGCAGGGCTCAGACTAGGGCATTGAAGGCTCGCAGTAAGACATCATCCTCACTTGCATCAGTCAATGGAAAGAGGTACAACTCGTCCATCCCACGCTCTACCGCCCATGCAAAAAAGATATCCTTCCATGCAAGGAAATCTTGCAAGCCCAAAGCGGGTGGCGTCAGGTCATTTTGAGTCATGAATCTGCTTAGATCGTCCCATGTCACTGTGACTGCACCGGCTCCACCACTGGCACCAACGCTGGTGCTAGTGCTGGCTCTAGTAGATGCACTGCTGCTCTCTCCTCCTGCACCTTGTCCTCCAGGCACCGACCTTGCTTGACTCATGGCTCCTAGGTTTCAGGCAGGTCCTAGGATGGTGGCGTGAGCCCTGACTTCCCTCGTTTCTTGCCGATGAAACTTCAGCAGCAATTCTCCAGGCCCACTTTGGCCCCAGTCTTTGGTCACGAGCCCGTAGCTCGCGGGTACCACCTTGTCTTGGTCTAGGGAAACACCTCAGACCACCTGCGTCCTGCACTGGCCACTCTGTAGGCCGAGGGACCCCGCCTCTACCTATAGGTGGCGGATTGGCACTTGGGCTCCACGCCTTTCTCCCATGCCTTCCTCCCACCTCACGAGCTTTCCCCTCACTTATGCCGCCTTTGCTGTTCGCGCGTGACCTAGGAGAAGGCCTTCGATGGCCCTTAGCTGCTGGCCTGGCCTGCCTTGGTGGGAGACGCGCGGATCTATGGCCACGCGTGGCTCGGCCGCCACCTATCCTGCTCACTGACTGGATTCATGAATCTCACCTTCGTGATGTATGTCGTTCCTTCCCACTGACAGCTCAGCGTCCCTCTGATGCCGAGTGTTCCATTGCTCGCTGTACAGTGACGTCCACCAGTCGTGACCCCGGTGGCACTTGGATCATCGATTCCGATGCCACCCACCACATGATGTGTCGTCGTAGTGACTTTGTGGTACTTGGTCCCGTCACGACTGTCCGTTCTGTTCATACAGGCTCTGGTCAGTCCTTACCGGTCCACGGTGCTGGGGTTGTTTGCTTTGATGGTCCGTCTGGCCCCCTGTATCTCTCTGACGTGCTGTTTGTGCCTGATCTTGAGCTCAGCCTGCTGTCTGTGCGTGCCTGCACTCTGATGGGTCTCTCCATTGAGCATACCACTGATTCAGCGACTGTGACTGCTCTTGACACCTGTAGCATTTTCCTGCATGCCTCAGTCGTAGATGATTTGTACCACATTGCTCGGCCCTCCTCCCCTTGCTCTCCCTCCTCCTCTGGCCGCGTTTTTGTCACTGGTGTTCTATCCCCGGAACACCAGCGATTGCTTCACCGACGTCTGTGTCACGTGGGCTCCGACAGTGTGTCGAAGCTCATCCGGACACAGCCCGCTCTTGGTCTTGACGTGGCTTCTTTCGAGAAGCCACCCAAGACCGACTGTCTTTTTTGCGCTCAGGGAAAGATGCACTGGTGCACTTATCCTGATTCACGAACCTGAGCGCTGAGGCCACTCGAGTTGGTCTACTCGGACCTGCTTGGCCCTCTCCCGATCGAGTCCCTGTCCGAGAGGGGACGGTATGTTCTGACGCTGACTAATGACTTCGCCCGGATGCGGTGGGTCTAAAGTTTGCGCCAGAAGAGCGACGCCGCCCTTGCGGTTCGGCTGTGGCTCGTGATGGCTGAGCGTCAGTCTTGCCACACGCTACATACCTTTCGCTCGGATCGCGGCGGCGAGTTCCTCGGTGAGATGGACTCCTTCTTTGCTGAGCACGGCATTTTTCACCAGGTCTACGCTCTTGCTACCCCACAGCAGAACGGTGTCTCTGAGCGCTGGAACCGCACCATGGAGGATGCGGTCCGCGCCATGCGGACTGAGTGCGGTCTCCCGGAGTCCTTCGCCTTCGAGGGCTTCGCCTACATGACGTGGGTCTGGAACCACCTCCCGCATGGTCTGCTTCCAGATCANGCCACACGCTACATACCTTTCGCTCGGATCGCGGCGGCGAGTTCCTCGGTGAGATGGACTCCTTCTTTGCTGAGCACGGCATTTTTCACCAGGTCTACGCTCTTGCTACCCCACAGCAGAACGGTGTCTCTGAGCGCTGGAACCGCACCATGGAGGATGCGGTCCGCGCCATGCGGACTGAGTGCGGTCTCCCGGAGTCCTTCGCCTTCGAGGGCTTCGCCTACATGACGTGGGTCTGGAACCACCTCCCGCATGGTCTGCTTCCAGATCATGTTACACCGTACGAGCTCTGGTTTGGCCACCGTGTTGATCTTCCTTTTGCGCGCGTCTGGGTTTCCCTGGCCTCCGTGTGGTACACCGAGGACCAGTAGGGGTCCAAGGTCTCCCCCTGGGGTCCCTTGTGTGCTTTCATCGGCATCTCCCCGCGGTGAAAGGCCTGGCGCTTTTGGGACCCCACTCGCCGTCGTATCATTAAGTCCCGTGACGCGCTGTTTTTTGAGTCTCTCACATACCGTGATCTGGCTTCAATCACAACGCTCTCCGCAGCTCATGTCCCTTCTTGTGAAGGTCCTCGGCGGATGGGGGAGACTTCTCCTCCCGTGACTATTTCTCGTCAGGCTGATGTGTCCGCTCGAGTCCCCTCACGATCTCCAGCACTTGATGACCCGGCTATCATTGCCGTTGGTCCAGAGATCCCGCCTGCTCAGCCTGTTTCACACCCCACAGGTATCGTTGCTCTCACACCTCCTCCTGCATCATCACTTGTGTCCACTGGCACCCCTGCTCCGGTGTCTGACCCAACCCAGCCCACTCTTGTCCCTACGTCGCCTGACACTCTTGTCTCAGTGTCCGGGCCAGCTGTCCCTCCGAGCTCAGTGTCCCCCACACACGCTTTTCCTCGCACGGCGTCTCCGGCTGCCTCGTCTCAGCCCTCACCAGTCGTGGTCGTACCTGTCCCTGTGGTTGTACCTGTTCCTGAGCCTGAGGTGCGCCCCGCGACCTCCGATTACTCCCGTGAGCTCGGTGGTCGCCTTCGACCACTAGATTCCGGAGCTCTGCGAGCGTCGGATCCCGGACCCAGGCGTTTCTCTAGCAGCATCGCGAGAGGCGATCCAGGCACAAAGGCCTTAGGCCTGAGTGTCCGCACTGAGCTTTTAGAGGTACACCCAGCGTGCCCTATAGGGCACGACCTGGTCACTCGCAAGTTCCATATCGCCTGTGATGCAGCAGCTGATCTCGTAGCCGTCAGACCTGACACTGAGGCGTGTGCACTTGCCACGCAGAGTTCCCCCTCTATGGCGCCTGACCTGGGCACATTGAGGGAGGCTTTCTCATCGCAGGATGCTGAGGCCTGGCGAGCTGCTTGCAAGGATGAGCTTCGCGCTATCCGAGAGCACAGAGTCTACGAGCTGGTCGACGTTCCCCCTGGGAGGAAGGCGATTCAGGTCACGTGGGTTTTTTGCAAGAAAGTGAAGCCGGATGGCTCACTGGAACGCTACAAGGCCCGCTTGGTCGTCAAGGGGTTCTCTCAGATTGAGGGGGTTGACTACACTGACACCTTTGCCCCTGTCGGCCGCATGACCTCAGCTCGAGCTATATTCCGTGTAGTGGCTCAGCATGACTGGGAACTACACCAGATGGATGTGAACAATGCGTTCCTCCATGGCTCTTTGGATGAGGAGATTTACGTGTCTCAGCCACCAGGCTTTGAGGACGGTGAAAAGGTTTGGCGCTTGCGCAAGTCCTTGTACGGCCTCAAGCAGTCTCCACGGTGTTGGAACTGGGAGATCACTGGCACCTTGACTCGTGCACGATACGTACAGTGAGGCAGACCCCTCACTCTTCATCCTACCGACACCCGAGCGGTTCACCGCCATCCTTGTCTATGTTGATGACCTTCTGATCGCGTCTCCGTCCCAGGAGGCCGTGAAGGAGGCCAAGGCTGTCCTGCCGACCGCCTACAGGATGAAGGACCCCGGTCCTGCATCGGTGTTTCTTGGTATGGAGATCGTGCGAGATCGCAGACATCGGACACTGTTGCTGCATCAGACGCGATACGCACGAGTCATGGGGGAGCGCTTTAGCGACCTCCTTGGTGTAGTGCCCACTGCATCCACACCCCTGACACCTGATGGGCAGGATGTCCTGAAGGTGGATGACCCTACACAGCTGGGGGAGACAGTGGACGTGACCTTGTACCTCCGATTTATCGGATCTCTGATGTACCTGGCCACTACCACGCGTCCCGTTATCGCGTTTGCCGTCAACCTCCTCGCTCAGTTCTCGCAGGCTCCACGTGCAAGAGCTCTTCACGCGGCTGTGCGAGTGGTATGGTATGTGGTCTCCACGCCGTATCTTGGACTCTGCTTTCGTCGGCAATGTTTGGTGGTCCTTGACGGTTACACTAACAGCGACTGGGCTTGGAGCCCAGACGGGCGCAGTCGCACTGGGTACGTGTTTCTGCTCGGTGGTACCGCTTTGTCTTGGCGAAGCGGGAAGCAGGGCTGTATCGCACGTAGCTCGTCGGAGGCAGAGTATGTGGCTTTGGGGGCAGGGGCTGCTGAGGCAGTTTGGCTGCAGCGCCTGTTTCCTGAGCTTGGGCAGTCAGTACCCGCCATTGTGCTGCGTTGCGACAACCAGAGTGCTCTCGCCATTGCGGAGAACTCTGGTGTCTTTCATGCTCGCACAAAGCACATTGCGGTTGAGCATCACTTTGTTCGTGATCTGGTGGAGCGACGCGTGATCTCCATCATGTGGGTTGGCACTGACTTGCAGCGTGCTGATTTCTTGATGAAGGCACTCGCCCGCGAAAAGTTCCTGGTGGCCATTCGTTCTGTTGGGCTTCGCCCCGTGCGTGACAGTGGTTGAGTGTGGGATGTACGTTGGCGTCTCATCTGTCCGTGTCACTCACTATGCGGTTGTACCAGTGCTGCACGCGTATGGACATGCGTACCATCGGGTCATGGGGGAGTGTTGTGCTTTGTGCCGTTCCTGTACAGTTTACTGTGACCACTCGGCCGTGTCCATACTCGTGCAAATCCCTGAGGCAGGCGGCCCTGGTGACACCGGCGCGACGACACGCGGCGGACTACCTGCCTGGAGCTGACCGACCACTGTTCCAGAGCCCCAGATATCACCGGGACTCCTTGCTGTGCCATCTACGTCTTGCAGGCGCCTTTCGCTAGTCTGGGCATGAGGCCCATTTGCATGTTTTTCCACTGTATACTCGCTGTCATTCGATGGATGCATGCATGTGACCAGTCGCTGCCTCTGTCTTTTGATTCGGCACGTCTAGGTTCAGACGGCGTAGGATTTTGACATGTGTGCGTAGAGTTACGGCCAAAACAATGGTTTTGGGCCGGTTTTAAGACAGCTCTTGGACTGCCGCGTGCGACACCCGCCGTGCGCCGCGGTAGGTATTTATGTCCTGGACCTTTTAGTTATCATTCCTCTCTGCATATGCTATGTTGAAGCATTCTGACACTGTGCCTTGTGTCTCCTAGCCAAACCCTTGCCGTTGTGTGTACGAACTGTGACTGTCGTCACCGTCTGACCAGGTAGTGACGCCCGGTCAACAGCTGTGTTGTTAGGAAGCTTCCACGCACTTTCTCACCCCCCCCACTAGTGCAAAAGTTGTTACTCAACTAACCAGCCAATCAGAAAATAGTGCCACACCTATTTTCTGGCAGGCAGGGTTTTCTCGGTGAGCCCTGCCAGACGCCCAACAGCACAAAACCCGGGCGTCGTCCGTTTTGCCTGAAATCTAGACCATGTTGGTTTCTGTGGCTTCCACCCGTCATGACCGACAGTGCTAGTTTACCGATATACCCACATTCGGGGTATATGGCAGAGGAGGGCGTGACGACACAACGGGCCTCCGGACTGCACCGAGTCTTCTCCAGCACCTACGACAACGCTGGCGAGATGCGGTCGATGCGTTCCGGCAGCCATGTGGGCTTGTGAAGAGGTAGGAGAGTTTTCTCGGTGAGTTCAGACCCGCGCACCCGGTTGACTGTACCGGTGCGACGAGGAGACCCGATGGCTATTGTGGGGCTTTCGATGTTCGGAAAGCCGTCTGTGATGTCTGGACGTTGATTCCGAGATGTTTTGGCACTGCTCATATTTTCTCGGTGGTCGAGACCCGGGCACTTAGAGAGTTGTTCCGGTGCCTCGAGGAGACCACCTTTGTTACTCTCGTGGTGTATGCAGTGTGTTCTCCCTGTTGACTCATTTGGGTTCAGCAGGGGTGACGGGGCCCGGTGCGGTTAGCTGCCGGCGCCCCTATATAAGCCCGCTAGGGGCTCATTTGTAAACTCTCCTTGTTCTTTATATTCAGCGTTCCAGACTTAGCCAAATTCTTGCCGTCTTGCATCGCACTCACACACAGAGCTCATGTTCGTTNTCGATGCGTTCCGGCAGCCATGTGGGCTTGTCAGGAGGTAGGAGAGTTTTCTCGGTGGGTTCAGACCCGCGCACCCGGTTGACTGTACCGGTGCGACGAGGAGACCCGATGGCTATTGTGGGGCTTCCGATGTTCGGAAAGCCGTCTGTGATGTCTGGACGTTGATTCCGAGATGTTTTGGCACTGCTCATATTTTCTCGGTGGTCGAGACCCGGGCACTCGGAGAGTTGTTCCGGTGCCTCGAGGAGACCACCTTTGTTACTCTCGTGGTGTATGCAGTGTGTTCTCCCTGTTGACTCATTTGGGTTCAGCAGGGGTGACGGGGCCCGGTGCGGTTAGCTGCCGGCGCCCCTATATAAGCCCGCTAGGGGCTCATTTGTAAACTCTCCTTGTTCTTTATATTCAGCGTTCCAGACTTAGCCAAATTCTTGCCGTCTTGCATCGCACTCACACACAGAGCTCATGTTCGTTTTTGCATGGGCCTGCATGCCCTAAAAACTATTTCCAATTTGGCATCAGAGCGCAGGGGGGCGTGTGAGCAGCAGAAGCAGCAGCACTAGGCGGAACGCTAAGAGAATGCGCCACGTGGCGCCACGCCGGCAGTAGTGTGAGGGAGCGCGAAGCGACTGCACATGAACGCCACAGGGGCGGTGAGCCGCGCACAACAGCAGCAGCAGCAGTAGCAGCACGTGGTGGTAGCAGCAGCGTGCACAATCAGCAACGACGCAACAGCAGCTTCCAGCCGTGGCAGCAGCGAGAAGCAGCAGCGAGCAGAAGCAGCAGCGTGCAATAGCAAGCAGCGACGCAGCAGTAGCAGAAGCAACAGCAGCAGCAGCTTTAGCAGCAGTACCAGCAGCAGCAGCAGCAGTAGCAGCAGCAGCAGCAGCAGTAGCGTGCAAAGCGAAAGGAAAAAAAAAAAAATAGATGCAGCAGCAGCAGCAGCGGCGGCAGCATCAAGCAGCAACAGCAACAGCTGCTGCGTAGAGTAGCAGCAGCAGTAGCGGCGGAAGCAGGAGCAGCAGCAGCAGCAGCAATCGCAGCAGGTGCACCCGCCGTTGCAGCTGCTACTACTGGAGGGCCTCGCAGCCCTCCTGTGAGGGCCCCCGCCCCCTCGGAGGGGCCCCCTCGTCCCCCATCAGGGGGCCTCTCCGAGGGGGGGGAGCCTTTCGGCCCCTTTTGCCCCCCCTTCCCCTCCTTTAGAAGGGGCCTCGGAGGGCCCCGTCGTGCCCCTCTGAGGGGCCCCTCGGAGGGGCCCGTCAGCCCCGTCGGCCAACCGACGGAGGGGCCGACGGTGGAGAGGGGAGGACCCCCCCCCCTCTCGGCGGCCACTCGCTCACTCGCTCACTCGCTCGCTCAGCGAGCGAGCGAGCGAGCGTGTATGGGTGGGAGGGCATGAAAGGCCGGACACCCCCCCTCCTCCCCCCCCTCCCCCCTTCTCCTGATTTTCTCCGTTCGCCCACCCTCCGGGAAATCGAGAAAAGGGGGGTGGCGAGAAGCAAAAATACGAAAAGGGGTACACCTGAAAGAAGAAAGAAAAAAAAGAAGGAAAAAGAAGAAAAAAAAGAGAAAGGCAAGGGCTTCAGGCGAGCAGAGGGGAGAACCAAAACAAAAAAAGGGGGTGGAGGGTGAGGGCAAAAGAAAGAAAAGGAGGGGGGTGGCCGTGGGCGTGGGCAAGAGAAAAAAAAAGGCAACACAAAAAAGAGGATAATCTTCCAACTACCACAGCAGCAGTCGCTG
>SZWC01005756.1:7666-20536 GCA_023375785.1 Penium margaritaceum | reverse complement strand
CACCGCCTCATCTGCACTACCTGAGGACCAGCTTCAGCGTGAGGAGTCGTCCATGTTCCCACAGTCTTCGGGTTCCCGTACCCACGACGGAGCAGCGACATACATGACGGAGTCAGATGATGGTCCTTACTCTATCATCGAGCAGGTGGTAGCGACCAGCGTTCCCGGCGAGACAGTGCGTGAGCGCCAGCTGCGCTTGTTGGTCGCCTTGACGGACATTGCTGAGCCGGAGCCCTGTACACCTGTGTCCATTATGGCGGCAGTCAAGGACATCGGAGTAGATCCATACATGCAGATGGAGTCACCTCGTCAGCAGGAGCTGAGTTCTGCCCCCTCGATTTCACCTCTTGGTGACGCTACCGATCACATCGACGCCAAGAGTGGCAGTACCTGCACGGACGACGCTTCCACATGCTCTACGGACTGTGACGACTCCTCCTCCTTCTCTCTCGGCATGCGACCGCTCACTCCTTGCATGACAGACACGAGCTATGATGTGGATGCGACACCTACAGCTGCATCTAATGTTCCACCGTCTCAGCACATTGCGACCTTGGTTGACCCCCAGGAGGATGCAGCGGCACCAGTTCCATCATCTTCAGCAGCAGAGATGTAGATGGCGCTGTACTCACAAGCTGTGCAGTCTGCATGTACAGCATCTAGTGAGGCAGAGTTTATTCTACACCAGGTCGACATGGGCCACCTCGATATGTCTGAGGCAGATTATGCTGACTTGCAGGAGCATGTAGTCATGCTACAGTGGGAGATGATGGCAGCGCATGAGGGATTATCACTGGAGAGCAGCATCAGTGCTATCGGCAGGAGCCTTCCGCCAGTAGCATCTGGCACACCTATACTCGGGGAGGATCTTGTTCGAGCTCCGAGTATGACGTCCGTTGGGGACACTATTATAGGAGAGGTGAGCATGCCTTCGGCTTCCGCCATCCTCGCTCCTGTCGACCCCATCATTCCTCCTCCCTCTTGTACTACTGCCGTCACGCACCTTCATCCACCCGACTCATCTGCCCGATCGTCATCTTGATCCACGAGTGGTGATCCGGTTCGTTGCTCCAGCTCTCTTCTTCTGGCAGTACACCCTTCTATCCCAGGGTATGCTATCCCGTATCGGAGGCCAGCTCTGCCACTTCATCCACACACGCGTGTTGCTCGCCCATTCTCGTTCCTCTAGCGCACACAGATGCATCGCGGCAGTGCGGAGGCAGGAGAGATTGTGAGTTGAGACCCTTGGCAGTCACGCGAGGACTGGTATACCCCAGGTGATGCAGATTCACGTGAGGGGTTGTAGCCGGAGACACCACTTCATCTTTGCGGGAAGGAGTCGACTCGTAGGTGACAGGGGGAGCTGTCTCTACATGATGGATACACCACATGACTCATTGCCCAGGATCTGTTCAGCTACGACATCAGCATCTCCATCGAGGACATCGCTGCCAGGTACATCTGCCCAAATGGAGTGTTGTGTGGACCTCGACCTGACGCGACGCCATGAGAGATGCATGGCGAGGTCCATGCTCTGTTGTGAGCATCTACAGCATCCCGCACGTGCCTCACGCTACGTGCCTGCACACCTGCATATAGATGGTAGCACACTGTTGGTCGAGACCCGGACACTTGGTGCATTGCACCAGTGTCACGAGGAGACCATGTGATTGTGTGTCTTAGTGTGTCGCTATACTGTGTGTGGCATGTGCATGCGAGCTGTTGGTCGAGACCCGGACACTTGGTGCATTGCACCAGTGTCACGAGGAGACCATGTGATTGTGTGTCTTAGTGTGTCGCTATACTGTGTGTGGCATGTGCATGCGAGCTGTTGGTAGAGATCCGGACACGTGGTGCATTGCACCCGTGTTACGAGGAGATCCTCCCTTGATCCTGTGTTTGGATAATGATACTATTGAGTTGGATTGCTCGTAGTCGTCGAGACCCGGACCCTGGTACCGCCAGTGTCACGAGGAGACCATCTTGTCCTCTGACATGTGTATGATGCATTACACTGGTTTGTGTGCGTGTGCATCACTCCTCTCATGGTCGAGACCCACACACTTGGTGGGCTGTGCCAGTGTCCAGGGAGACCTTAGATGGATAGCCGACGAGTGTGTGTGTGTGTGTGTGTGTGTGTGTGTGTGTGTGTTTGTTCGAGTTGACTCATGCATGTTATGGCTTGCCATGCATTGTTGTTCCATGCCTTTGCTCATTCGTTCTGGCGTGGACGGCTATGTCAGCCAGGGGGAGTGTTGGTTTCTGTGGCTTCCACCCGTTATGACCGACACTGCTAGTTTACCGATAGACCCACATTCGGGGTATATTGCAGAGGAGGGCGTGACGACACGACGGGCCTCCGGACTGCACCGAGACTTCTCCAGCACCTACGACAGCGCCGGCAAGACGTGGTCGATGCGTTCCGGCAGCCATGTGGGCTTGTGAGGAGGTAGGAGAGTTTTCTCGGTGGGTTCAGACCCGTGCACCCGGTTGACTGTNCTAGTTTACCGATATACCCACATTCGGGGTATATGGCAGAGGAGGGCGTGACGACACGACGGGCCTCCGGACTGCACCGAGACTTCTCCAGCACCTACGACAGCGCCGGCAAGACGTGGTCGATGCGTTCCGGCAGCCATGTGGGCTTGTGAGGAGGTAGGAGAGTTTTCTCGGTGGGTTCAGACCCGTGCACCCGGTTGACTGTACCGGTGCGACGAGGAGACCCGATGGCTATTGTGGGGCTTCCGATGTTCGGAAAGCCGTCTGTGATGTCTGGACGTTGATTCCGAGATTTTTTGGCACTGCTAATATTTTCTCGGTGGTCGAGACCCGGGCACTCGGAGAGTTGTTCCGGTGCTTCGAGGAGACCACCTTTGTTACTCTCGTGGTGTATGCAGTGTGTTCTCCCTGTTGACTCATTTGGGTTCAGCAGGGGTGACGGGCCTTGGTGCGGTAAGCTGCCGGCGCCCCTATGTAAGCCCGCTAGAGGCTCATTTGTAAACTCTCCTTGTTCTTTATATTCAGTGTTCCAGACTTAGCCAAATTCTTGCCGTCTTGCATCGCACTCACACACAGAGCTCATGTTCGTTTTTGCATGGGCCTGCATGTTCTAAAAATAATTTCCAATTGACCATACCATAATACCAATGCTGCGAACGCAGTCGTGCGGTCAGAAACAGGTAGAAAAATAGTAGCAAGGAGTTATGGCTGCCCGAACCCAGGCAGTGCCTACGATGGTCCATGATGCCGAACGGGGCCATGCAACATGTATTAAGGACCCTAGTTAGAGCATGAGGATGCAGACGTGATGGGACGCGCTGGGCGCATGCAGACAGCAACTGCGGTGACAGTGACCGCCGGCAGCACGACCGCCGAGGAGGCGTGCCGATGGAGCTGAGCACGTCGCCGGAGAGAGGAGGCTCCAGCGAACTGCGAGAAGACCTTAGCGCGCGTCGGCTCCACCAGACGACACTCCATCAGCGTCGAGTCTTGTCGTCAGTCATCTGCACGCCGACGTACACAAGCCGGGAGGACACAACAGGGCACAATGAAAGATGCTCAAAAACCAACACTCCCCCATGTCTTTTAGGCGTAGTGCACATAGGCGGTCAGTGACACGGTCAACATCCAGACTCCCCCAGGGCACGCAGAGACGCACGTAGAGACAACGAGGACAACTCACGGATGCACGCCAACTGAACTCACAGCCTTCTTGAACGAGTCCCGCTTCAGTGCCTTGGTCAGGAAGTCAACGAGCTGCCGTGCTGTCTCAACCCACACAATGCTGATGCTGCCGTCATGCAACAACGAACGCACATAGTGATACTCAACATTGATGTGTTTTGTGCGTGTGTGATGCACACCGTCATTGTCGGCGATGGCCATGGCACTCTCATTGTCACAATGCAAGGTGATGGATGCGACGGACTGACGCAACTCGGACAACAGACGCAACCACACACGCTCACACGCGCCTCAGCCAAGGGCAACGTACTCAGCCTCAGCAGTGCTGCGTGCAATGCACCCCTGCTTGCCACTATGCTAGGACACAGCTGTGCCGCCAATCAGAAAGATCCAGCCGGTGCGACTCTTACCGTCTAGACTGTCGGCCCAGTTACTGTAAGTGTAGCCCACTGCGATGACGGACGGCTGGCGGCGGAACATGAGGCGTCGCCGAGGGGTCGAGA
Source organism: Penium margaritaceum (assembly GCA_023375785.1). Taxonomy (NCBI): domain Eukaryota; kingdom Viridiplantae; phylum Streptophyta; class Zygnematophyceae; order Desmidiales; family Peniaceae; genus Penium; species Penium margaritaceum. The sequence continues at coordinate 16,349 of SZWC01005756.1, read as the reverse complement.
CGACATAGCGCAGCACTCGGATCGTGGCCTCGAAGTGGAGGTGACGCAGCTCCTGAGAGAACTGGGCCAGGAGGTTGACGGCGAACGCGATGTCTGGACGCGTCGTCGTCACTAGGAACATCAATGACCCGATGACCCGCAAATACGTGGTCACATCAACTAGCTCCCCCACAACAGCTGGGTCAGGACTCTTCAGCTTCACGTGGCCATCGGGTGACATGGATGAAGATGCGCTAGGCACAAGGGGCAAGTCCTCGACGAAGCGAGTGGACAGGGTCTGCAAATAGGCAGCCTGGTGGACGTGCAGGATGCCCTGGGAGCGATCGTTCTTGAGCTCCATGCCCAGGAAGACTCGGGCAGACCCGAGATCCTTCATCCGTTAGGCGGCTTGCAACAGGTCTTTGACACGCTGGATGGGGGCCGTGTTTGGCGACGCAATGAGATCGTTGACGTAGACCAGAACTGCGGTCAAGGTCTGACCTCGCGGGCTGACAAATAGTGCGGGGTCGGCGGTGCTGCGCTTGAGGGCGCCACGGAGAAGCGTGCTGCTGATCTCCTGGTTCCAGCAGCGAGGCGACTACTTGAGGCCATAGAGGGCCTTCCGCAGCCGCCAAACTCTCCCAGTGCCGTCGTCGAAGCCTGGGGACTGCACCATGTAGACCTCCTCACCCTCCAGTGAGCCATGGAGGAATGTGTTGCTCACGTCCATCTGTTGCAGCTCCTACCCATGCTGGGCAACCAGGCTGAAGAGCGCCCGACTAGTGGAGAACCGACCGACTGGGGCGAAGATCTGGTCGTAATCGATCCCAAGGACCTGAGCAAACCCCTTTGCTGTGTGGCGGGCCTTGTACTTGTCCAAGGACCCGTCAGGCTTCCACTTGCGCCGAAAGACCCACTTGGCACCAATGGCCTTCCAACCTGGAGGGAGGTCGACGAGGTCATACACGTGGTGTTGACGGATAGCAGCAAGCTCCTCGGCGCAGGCAGCATTCCAATGTGCGGCCTCAGGAGAGGCTCGAGCCTCACGTAGGGTGGCTGGGTCCTCCGGGCGTGCTGTGGACCGGACTGAGGGGGCGTGTGCATCACGAGCTCCAGGTGGGATGCGGGCGAGTGCAGCCACAACAGCATGTCGATGCTTGTGATTAAGCATGGCGTAGCCCAATGTAGAGCCCGGGTGAAGGTCTGTGATGATGGCCAAAGTGGTCTGGCCGAGAGCCTTCGTGCCAGGGTCCCCACTCATGACCGTGGGAGTGGAGGAGACACGTGGAGCCACAGGGGGTCGAGGCGCCGGGGGACGTGGTGCGACGGTCTGCGCGCTCACTGTCGGCCGAGGTCAGAGGCTGCCGCCTGGGCTGCGTGTGTTGCGCAGTCGGGTAGGAGTCCGACCGCGCTACACCGACTTAGTCCGACGGGCCAACGGAGGCGGACGGGGCAACTAGCCCGGGGGAGCCAGCGGACTCAACTGGGGTTACCGGCCTGGAGGGGCCAGCGGGCGCGACTGGGGCAGTTGGTCCGGAGGGGCCAGCGGACGTGACAGGAGCTGCAGGCCCAGAGGGGTCGGTGGACGCGGCTGGGGCAGCTGGTCCGGAGGGGCCAGCGGACGCGACTGGGGCAGCTGGTCCGGAGGGGCCAGCGGACGCGACAAGGGCTGCAGGCCCAGAGGGGCCGGTGGACGCGACTGGGGCAGCTGGTCCGCAAGGGCCAGCGGACACGACTGGGGCTGCCGGCCCGGAGGGGCTTGCGGACGCGACTGGGGCAACTGGTCCGGAATGGCCAGCGGACGCGACTAGGGCAGCTGGTCCGGAGGGACCAGCGGACACGACTGGGGCTGCCGGCCCGGAGAGGCCTGCGGAGGCGACTGGGCCTGTTGGTCTACGGGGGGCAGAGGACGCGACAGGGGTTACGGGCTCAGAGGGATGGAGTGACGTGTGACCCGGAAGCGACAGGAAGGAGGATGGACTCACCACTCCCCCACGCGACGGGAGGGACACGGACGAGCCGGAGCGGATGAGGTCGCGGGGAAACAGGTCCTCAAAGAAGAGGGCATCGTGGGACTCGACGATGTAGTGTCGGGATGGGTCCTAGAAGCGCCAGGCTTTGGACTGACAAGACACACCAAGGAAGGTGCAGGGGCGTCCGCGGGGGGTGAGCTTGCCGCCCTGCTGTGGGATAGGCAGCCACACAACGGCCACGCAACCCCAGACGCGAGCCGGGCGGAGGTCAGCGCGCCGACCGCACCAGTGCTGGTATGGCGTGGACTGGCGGGGAAGGGGACCGTGGGGAATCCGGTTCCAGACACAGGTCATGTAGGCCATGGCTTCAAAATAGAAGCCATCGGAGAGACCGGATTCGACCCGCATGGTGCGGACGGCGTCGGCCATGGTACGGTTCCACCGTTCGGAGACACCGTTCTGGGCGGGTGTGTAGGGTGTAGACGTCTCATGGTGGATCCCGCGAGAGGCAAGAAAGGTCGTGGCCTCATCCATGTACTCTCCACCGTGATCGGAGTGAAAGCGGCGAAGAGAGCGGCCACACTCGCGCTCCGCAAGGACAAGCCAGTCTTGAATGACTCGGGCGACATCGCTTTTGTGCCGGAGGCAGAAGACCCAGCGGTAGCGAGAGTAGTCGTCCGTAAGGGTGAGGACATAGCTGCCATGCTCACCGACGGACTCGGTGGGGAGAGCGCCCATGACGTCCGAGTGAACAAGGTCGAGAGGGGCGGACGCACGGGAGGAAGAAAATGGGTACGTGGACCGGTGCATCTTCACCTAAGCACAGTCAATGCACTCAGTGGGACACGGGAGAGGGAAAGTCTCCGGGTCAAGGCCCTTGGCCGGTTGGGTGCGGAGCATGCTCTCTACAACGACGGAGTGGATGTGGCAAAGGCGGCGGTGCAGGAGGCGGGTGTGCTGAGGAGAAAGTGTACTGGTGACAAACACATGGCCTGTGGCGGCCGACGGGGAGGAGACGGGAGGAGAAGAGGAGAGGCGAGGAACATGCCACAGGTTGCCATGGGCGGTGGCGTGCAGTATGACAAGACCAGACGGACGCAACGACACAGTGCCGACACCACGCGAGTGTGCATCATCCATGCTCATGCGATCAAGGGCAGTCACGGACAGGAGGCTGAGCTCAAGACCAGGAACGAAGTGGACATCGGTCAGAAAGACGTCACCAGCAGGACCACGAAAACGAACGACGCCGACACCACGGACAGGTAACACCTGTCCGGAACCCGTGCGGACACCGAAGACATCGCTTAGAGGACAAAGCATACCAAAGGCCTCATGAGAGGCCGTCATGTGATGCGTGGCCTCGGAGTCGATGATCTAGGTGTCAGCAGGGTCCTGGACAACGGTCGCCAGGTCGCTAACGGTCACATGGAAGCAAGCGAGGGACGCGGACGCGGTGGAAGGAGGCGCGAAGAGAGACTGCCAATCGTTAAGCCATGCAATGTTGTCAAGGAAGGGGGTGGAGGAGACCACGGGAGACAACGAGACAGACGAGGAAATGGGACACGACCGCAGCTCAGTCTGTGTCATGCAGGGTTGGGCAGGAGGGCAGGAGGTGACGCAACTCGCACTTCCGTGGGGAGGAGGGCGAGGCAGGCCAAGCTGGAGCGCGATGAACTACTCCAGCTGACGTTCACGGGAGGACGGCGCGGGAGTGTAGACAGAGTGCGGAGTCACGGCGTCGGAGCCTGGGTAGTAGGAGGACTGAGCCGGCGAAGGAAGCGGAGGCGCCGACAGCTGTGGGAAGTACCGCTGCGGGTAGTACTGCTGCGGCGCGGGCGTCTGTGGGACAGGCGGAGCTGTCAGAGTGGTAGAGTTGCTAGACGAGGGGGGCATGTTAAGGCCAGCCGTAGCGATGGCGGTAGAGGCAAGACGGTGCTCCCATTGGCGACGCATGGTGGCGATGACGCGCGTCTCGTCCGTCGGGAGAGGGCACGTGTACCACCCGTGCCCGAGCTGGTCACAGTTGTGGCAGACCGAGCCACCACCGCTGGACCCGGTCGACGACTACTGCCGCTACTGTTGTGGTGGACCCTTGCCTTTCTTGTTCCGGCTTTTCTTCTTCTTCCCCGAAGGCGATGAGGTATCTGCGGTGGGGGAGGCGACGGCCACGGAGGCAACGGTAGGGGAGGCGACGGCTGGTGATGCAAGAGCCTCCGTGCGATGGAGCTCGGACTCGTGGCGAGCTTCCTCAATAGGGAGGAAGAGCTTGTATTCCCAGGGCATAAGGGTGCCCTGGGTCGCCATGGTGGAGAGGACGTCCTGGGGGTAGTGTACGAAGACGTCCGCGTACGCGCTGGTGGCGCCGCGCTTGATGGTAAGGAGCGCGGACAGAGGAGGTGGAGCAGATCTGCCGAGACGACGAAGGATGTCCTCCGCCCGCTGCCAGTAGGCCGTGACGGTCTCGGTCTCCCCCATGTGCATCGAGTTAATCTCCCGGAGCAGACGGCTGATCTGAGCGTCGCTGGACAGGCGGTGGGGCCTGGTGAGGACGTGCCATGCGGCTGCAGGGTCTGGGATGTCGCCAGAGGTGAAGTTGTCGAGGAAAGGCTCTAGGGCCAGGCGGGAAGTTGGAGGGGCGACTGGGTTTAGGGCACGGACGGCGCGGCCAGCGTCATACAACTGGTCGGCCTGGGTGGAGTCGTAAGGGAGGGTGTAGTATGACCACAGGCCCTCACCTTGTGCCCAGATCCGGAAGATGAGCTCCCAGCTCCGGAACTGGTCGCCATCCTAAAGCGGCGGCGGCGGTGTCTCAAAGTCCTTCTGCCTACGGCCGGTGCCCAGAGTGGGGCCAACGACGGAGGACACTGTCTGCCTCTGGCGCTAAGTTTGCTGCTGTGCCAGGTAGTATCTGGCAGCAGACACAGCTCGGTTGGCGTGCCCTGGAGGGACGAATGGCGGCGGCGCAGTGGTGGCAGTCTGGGAGGCTACTGGCTGCAACGCTGCCAGCTGCTGCGTCAAGACGGCGAGCTATTGATGAAAAGCAATGAGGGGATCAGGGTTGCCGCCAACGACACCAGTGGGCTGGTGCTGCTGCTGCTGCTGTTTTTGCTGCACCTGCTGCAACTGCTGCTACTGCTGCAGCTGCTGCGGCTGCTGCTGCTGCTGTTGCAGCTGATGTTGCTGTTGCTGCAGTTGTTGCTGCTACTGCTGCTGCTGTGACGGCGATGGCGGTTGCTGCTGCTGTTGCTGTTGCTGCGACGGCGGCGGCAGTGTCAGCTGCTGCTGCTGTTGCTGCTGCTTCAGTCGTTGCAGGAAAGGGGGGGTAGGGGTCCCACCACCAGAGGAGGACCCCTCCTCGCCTGGGCTACCAGCCATGCTTTGATGTCCCTTGTGTTTCTCCCTTTTTTTCTTTTTTTTTTCTTTGTCTTTGTGTTGCTGATGTCAGCAGTGGCTTGGGGCGGTGGGGATCCTACCCACCCCTTTGGTCTTCCCCCTTTCCTTTCTTCCCCCCTTTTTTTGTTGATGACGTTAGCAGTGATGTCAGCATCGACGTCAGCAGAGGGGTGCTGACGTCAGCAGCGGTGGTTGTTGGGGGCGCCGCTGCTGCTGCTGCTGATGCTGCTGCAGCCGCTGCTGCTGCTGTTGCTGCTGGTGCTGCTGCTACTGCTGCTGCTACTGCTGCTGCTACTGCTGCTATTTGTTGCTGTTGTTGCTGCTACTACTGCTACTGCTGCTGCTGCTGCTGTTGTTACTCCTACTACAGCAGCTGCTACTGCTGCTGTTGCTGCTGCAGTTGCAGTTGCAGCTGCTGTTGCTGCGAGCTGTTGCGGCTACTGTGGCTACTACAGCTCGTTGCTGCTGCTGCGCGCTGCTGCTGCTGCTACGCGCTGCTGCAGCTGCTGCATGCTACAGCTGCTGCTCGCAGCTGCTGCGGGCTACTGCAGCGAGCTGCGGGGGTGGGGGATTTTTTTGTTTCGTTTTTTAGTTTTTTTGTTTGCTGCTGCTCTGTGCTGCAAGCAGCGGGTTGCAGCTTGCTTGGCAGCAGCGAGCTGGTGCTCGCTGGCAGTAGTGGGCTGCTGCTCGCTGCTCGCTCGCTGCGAGCAGCGAGCAGCAGCAGCCGCGGCTGGCAGCTGCTAGCCGTTGCTCACTACTACTGCTGCTGCAGCTGGCTGTTGCTACAGCTCGCTGCAGCAGCTACTACAGCTCGCTACTGCTGCTGCACGCTGCTGCAGTTGCTGCTTGCTGCCGCTGCTGCTGCTGTTGCGAGCTGCTGTAGCACGGTATTGCGGCTGCTCGCTGCCGTGGCCTCCGGCTGCCGTTGGTGCGAGTCACTGCACCTGGGCGACGTTGCAGCTTGCGTCGTCGCCCACAGATGTCAGACGCCGCCTGCCGCTCACCTCCTCACGTCACGCATGGGGGTCAGTGCTACCGAAAAATTTCGACAGCATTTCCCCAGGCCCAGTGGCCATGGGAAAATTTTTTACGCCGCCACCAGGGGGGTCAATGCTCCAGGAAAAAATCCGGCAGCATTTCCCTCCCACTGGCACGTATGGGGGTCCGCCAGCGTTGTCTGGCACCTGTTCGCTAGTCTTTTGCTGCTGCTGCTACGCTCTGGTTCTGATACCAAGCTGGAAAACCTACGTAGCAGGTTGGGGCAGCAGCGTCGTTGATGCAGCGTGCGGGCTTCCACGCTCGTTGCTTATGTCAGCTGCCCCCTCAGTCTGCTGCTCTAGAATCTAAGTCTGGAAGCTCTGGGTTTGTTACTCAGAAACGCGCGCGCCAGAGTTAGCGCCAGAAAGCAGCTGAAAACTGAAAGTAACTAGTTAGGAATGAACAATGAGCAACAATGGGAGACCCCTCCAACTTCTAGGCCCCCCCCACTAGTGTAAAAGTTGTTACTCAGCTAACCAGCCAATCAGAAAATAGTGACACACCTGTTTTCTGGCAGGCAGGGTTTTCTCGGTGAGCCCTGCCGGACGCCCGACGGCCCAAAACCCGGGCATCGTCCGTTTTGCCTGAAAACTGGACCATACTATAATACCGACGTTGCAAACGCAGTCGTGCGGTCAGAAACAGCTAGAAAAATAGTAGCAAGGAGTTATGGCTGCCCGAACCCAGGCAGTGCCTACGATGGTCCATGATGCCGAACAGGGCCAGGGTCTTAACATGGCTTCTCATTCGTGCGCTACCCTAGCCGTCTTGATGGTTAGTGGCTCTACTAATCAAATGCTCCTCCATTGGTCTCTTAGACATTGCACTACTCCTCTTCAACTAGGGAATTTGCTCAGAGATCGTGAATTGCAAGGATGCATTCACGATCTATGAGCAAATTCCCTAGTCGATCTGGGGGGTTTGGGTGTTATTGTTTACTTGCCCGGGCACTTGCCGGGCCCGGCAGATCCCCTTCCTTCTATCACAGCGTGCACCGCATCCTGCAACCCCTCTCAAACCCTCGACAAACCCCCTAGTTAAAATGGGGGGTTTGGCAAAGTCATCGCGAGCTCGCAGGGAGGTGTCGCCGCGGAACCCCTCCTAAGAGCTCGCGATGACCGGCGAAGTTCGACTTCGTCCTCAAAAGTCGAAACCCATGTCAAATCTGCCAAATACATGAAATACATTTTAACCATGCCCGTTTTCGCTCACAATGAAAAACGTGTGCACCACCGTCATGTCATTTTCGATCATGGAGGCCGCTAGCTTCTCGTTTTCGACTATGGACACCACTGTTTTTCTGTTGTCGACTATGGACACCGTCGATCTGTCGACCCAAACAATGGGTATATTACAACACCGTCCTTAGGATAGACTGGCTAGGCCATTATGAGGCTCCCTGTAACTTTCTATGGAGGGGAGGGGGGAAGATGCGTGGTACGATGGTGGGAATGAGCGTTGGCCTCCGTAGGCACAAATGCCGAGGGAATGGGTCAGTCAACCCCTTCACCTTCACATGCCACACACCAAAGAGGACGGGGGTTAGAGACAATGTGCAAAGTCAGTGTCCCTTCCATGGTGCACCACCACAAGTTGCTTTGGCATGACAATTGGAATGCACACTGTGAGAACTAGAAGGAAAACTTAAGTCCTTATCTCAAAGCTGCCGGAGCGGGTGCAGCTACGGAAGCTACGTGTGGCGACGTACGGCTCGTTGTGCAGCGCCACACTCTCTATGCGCAGCCCGGACAGCGCGGCACCCCCCACACGGAACCGCAGCGACAACACTGCGCGGTCGACGGGCCGGGGGGGCGCTCCCGGACGCAGACGCACCGCGCCGGACAGGCATGGCAGCTTGGCGCCGTCCCTCGGCATGCGGCCGATGCTCCAGGTGGCCGTCTGCAGCATGATCCAGCAGAAGAGCGAACGAGCGTCTTGTCTTGAGTACCACATGGCATGGTGGACGCACCCATGTGGACAGAACCCAGTAATCACCTCTACCACCACCAACTTCATGAACCTTGAACCAAGACAAGATCAAGCAATGTGGCTGGAGCTGCATGCAAGGCATGAAAACTGCGCACACCTTTAGCTTGTCGTCTCCCCCTCCCCTCTCCGCTGAACCTTCACCAGTTTGCACCCCTTTCAAAACTCCTCCGCAAGCCAAGGCCCTACAGCCTGAGAGACAAAGAAAGGGGCTTCGTGATAAACCGCCGACACAAACAGAACGAGAAGCTGAAACACCAGCAGCAGCATACAGCACAGCAAAGCTCCCCCTCCCCATCCCTCACCCCCTC
>SZWC01005755.1:118242-134093 GCA_023375785.1 Penium margaritaceum | reverse complement strand
AATGCAGCTTCTGAGACTTGTCTTGTCTCTCCTAGTCTGATCCTTGCTGTTCTCGCACCCGCTTGCATGCTAGTGCGTTAAGCTGACTGGTCTGTGCCGCCACGTCAGCAGCAGCATTGCTAGGAAGCTGTGGTGAATCTTCTCATGGTATCAGAGCAGCGAGCCAGAGCTCGCACAGCTGCGTAGCAGAGACGCAGCGTTTGCAGCAGCAGTGAGCGACAGCAGCAGCAGTCCTGAGTGGCAGCAGCAGCACAGCCCACCGCAGCAGCAACGGGTCCTGTGAGGGGGGCCACCACCACGCAGCGGTGGACACGGCCACGACAGCCGCATCAGTCAAACACAGCCGCGGCCTCTCCACCCATGGCCGCAGAAGACGTGGCCGTGACATCAGCCGCGGGAGCAGCAGCGGCAGCGGCAAGAGGGAGCAGCTGCGGCAGCGGCAGCCGCGGCGGTGGAAGCTGCCGCAGCAGCAGCAGCCGTGGCCTTGGCGGCAACCGCAACAGCCAGCAGTGGCAGCAGCCACTGGTAGCAGCCGCGGCAGCAGCCAGCAGCCGTGGCAGCAGCCAGCAGCCGCGGCAGTAGCCAGCAGCAGCTGCGGCAGCAGCAGCAGTAGCCGCGGCTGCTGCAGCAACAGCGCAGCAGCGCAGCGCAGCAGCAGCCGCTGCGCAGCAGCAGCGGCAGCGCGGCAGCACAGCAGCAGCGCAGTAGCAGTGGCAGCGCAGCAGCGCAGCAGCAGCAGCGGCAGCGTAGCAGCAGCAGCGCGGCGCAACAGCAGCAGCGCAGCAGCAGTGCGGCGCTGCTGCGGCTGCTCGGCAGCGCAGCAGCGCAGCAGCGCAACAGAAGCAGCGGCAGCGCAGCAGCAGCAGCGCAGTGCTGCCGCGACTGCGCAGCAGCAGCGGCAGCGCAGCGGCAGCAGCGCAGCGCAGCAGCGGCAGCGCTGAAGCAGCGTAGCAGCACAGCGCAGCAGCAGAGCAGCAGCAACGCAGTGCAGCAGCATCAGCAGTGGCAGCGACGACGCCCGCAGCCCACTGCTGACGTCAGCAGAACCCTGCTGACGTCAGCGGTGAGCACGCTGACGTCATCACAGACTTGGTGAATTTTTTTTGACAAAAAGTCAAATTTTGCCAGCGTTTCAACTCCTCGAGAAACGCTGACGGTTCTGCATTTGGACGACTTCTGCACCGCCTCAGCATGGAGCCGAGTAGCTCCAAGGGCAAGGAGACGGAGGACACCGTCACGAGCGGGGGCCGCAACCCACGCTCAAAGGCGATTGATTTCCTGCTGGTGGAGCAATCATCACTCCGCCAGCGCCAAGATGAGCAGTCAGTGATGCTGCGGCAGATCCGCGATGCATTGGTCTCTCTGTCTGGGACACCGGGACATCAGCCCAGGAATGAGAGAGAGGCAACTCCATCGGCCCAGGAGTCCGCTGGTCCCACTGCCGCCCCTGCACGGAGACGAGAGTCTTTTGTCGATGAGTGGGATCAGGCGCCACCTCCCACAGGGGAGGACGCGCTTCGCCGGCTGATGGAGCAGATGAGGAGCCTGCGCATTGAGACACCGGCGCCCAGTCCGAGGGGACAGCAGCAGCAGCAGTAGCAGCAGCAGCAGCCGCAGCAGCAGCAGCAGCAGACCGACTCGCATCAGGTCTCGGGTGCCGCTGGGGGAGCAGCGTTGATGCCTCTCATGCCCTTCCCACGTCCGCTCCCAGCACCACCTGAGGTCCAGCTCCCCACGGAGCGACGACCCAAGGACTTCGAGACATCCCCGCCTCGCTACGACAGCAAAGCGGGGTTTGACTGTTGGGAGGTGCTGTTTCAGGTGTGGGCGGACTCGGAGGGGCTGCAGGGTGTCGGACATGGACGCGAGGTGTGGGCGGCCATGGCGCACTGCTGCTGCGGCCATGGCCGCAGCAGCAGTGGGAGCGACGTCTTCTACGCCTTCCAAACCCTCGTCCACCTTCACCCCCACCAGCTCCACCTCTTCCTCTCCCGCCTCCTCCCCTGCCACTCCGACGGCCACTGCAGTAGCCGTGAAGGGGAAGAAGGGGAAGAAGAAGAAGGGACCGCAGCAGCCTTCTGGTGGCACTGGACGGGCTGTCCGCTGCCACAACTGCGGCAAACCTCATCGCTACACTGAGTGTCAGCAGGAGCTGGACTGGGCGAGGATCACCCGCGGTCTTCAGGCAGCCCACGAGGAGTGGATCCGCACTGGAGCAGCAGCCCGTGCCGCAGTGACCTCGGGTGCATCACCGGCGGCAGACCCGCCGCCATCCGGGGGGAGCACCATGCGGACCCGAGGGACCAGACCATCGCAGAGCTACGTCGACTGCTGGCACTTCGCTCTCAGGGAGGTGCGAGTGTGTTGTCACAGTCGAGTGGTCCACAGACTGACTGTCCATCTGTGTTTGTTGCACGTGGTCATGCTTGCGGGGGGGCTGCGTCGCCTGGTGAGGATGAGTCTGACAGCACAGAGTGGTTGGATGAGTCGCATCGTCGTGCATTGTCCCGCTGTCCTGCCACACCTGCTGAGCGACCATCAGAGGCAGCGTGCTCCGTTGCTCGTTGCACCGTGACCACCACAGGTTGTGAGGCGAGTGGCCACTGGATCATTGACTCAGCAGCCACTCACCACATGACCTGCGACCGTACTGCCTTTGTCGTGCTTGGTCCTGTTGGGTCTGTTCGGTCAGTGCGGACAGGTTCTGGGCAGTCACTACCTGTTCAGGGGACAGGGGTCGTACGGTTTGATGGTTCGTCTGGTCCCGCATACCTCTCTGACGTGCTTTTCGTGCCTGATCTCGAGCTCAGCCTGCTCTCTGTCCGTGCCTGCACGAGGATGGGTCTCTCTTTTCACCACTCCTCTGATGATGCCACGATCACAGCACTTGACACTTCCACGGTTGTGCTGTGTGCCACTGTTGTGGATGACCTGTATCGCATAGCGCGCTGCTCTGCCCCTGCCTCTTCCCCTTGCTCGTCTGCTTGCGTCTTTGTCACGGGGGTGTTGTCTCCTGATCACCAGTGCCTGTTACACCGGCGCCTGTGTCATGTGGGCACGGACACTGTGTCCAAGCTCATCCGTACACAGCCCGCCCTCGGTCTTGACGTGGCTTCCTTCGAGAAGCCGCCTAAGACCGACTGTCTGTTCTGCGCTCAGGGTAAAATGCATCGCTACACTTACCTTGCCTCCGTCACTCGCGCGCAGCGTCCCCTGGAGCTTGTCCACTCGGACCTCCTCAGACCTCTCCCTGTCGAGTCTGTCGCTGACCGTGGTCGGTATGTCCTTACCCTCACGGATGACTTCACCCGCATGCGGTGGGTCTACTGCCTCCGCCACAAGAGCGATGCCGCTCTTGCCGTGCGCTTGTGGCTCGTGATGGCTGAGCGTCAGTCTCGTCACTCCCTTCACACCTTCCGCTCTGACCGCGGCGGTGAGTTTCTCGGTGAGCTGACCACTCACTTCGCCGAGCTTGGTATCTGTCACCAGCTCTCGGCGCCTGCTACGCCACAGCAGAACGGTGTGTCTGAGCGCTGGAACCGCACCATGGAGGATGCGGTTCGCGCTATGCGCGCTGAGTGCGGTCTCCCGGAGTCCTTCGCCTTCGAGGGCTTTGCCTACATGACGTGGGTCTGGAACCGCCTACCGCATGGTCCCTTGCCGGACCACGTCACACCGTATGAGCTGTGGTTCGGTCACCGTGCAGATCTCAGGCTTGCTCGCGTCTTGGGTTCCTTGGCTTGCGTCTGGTACACCGAGGACCAGCAGGGGTCCAAGGTCTCTCCGTGCGGCCGGATGTGTGCCTTCCTCGGTGTCTCCCCACGCTCCAAAGCGTGGCGTTTCTGGGATGCAGGACGACACCGCATTGTTGAGTCGCGCGACGCGCTGTTCTTTGAGGCATTGTCGTACCGCGACCTGTCTGCCATTCTCACCCAGGCAGCGTCTCACGTTCCCACCTGTGAGGCCTCCCGTCGGCCGGGGGAGTCTTCCCCACAGGGTGAGTCCGTCCGGGGTGCCTCCGGGGTGGGACCGTCGCTGGTCACCATTGACCCGGCTATCATTGCTGTCGGGCCTGTGGTCTCTACGCCTGCCTCGCTTGCGCCTGCCGCGACTGCATCGCCCGCGCCTGCCACGACTGCGGGAGCTGCACCTGCCTCGCCGGCGGGAGCTGCACCTGCCTCGCCGGCGGACACTGCACCTGCCTCGCCGGCGGGAGCTGCACCTGCCTCGCCTGCGCCTGCAGCGCCTGCCTCACCCACGCCCGCCGCGACCGCCTCGCCCGCGCCTGCCGCGACTGTCTCGCCCACGCCTCCAGCGCCTGCCTCGCCTGCGCCTGCAGCGCCTACCTCACCCACGCCCGCCGCGACCGCCTCGCTCCCGCCTGCCGCGACTGTCTCGCCCGCGCCTCCAGCGCCTGCTTCGCCAGTGCCTGCCGTGACTGACTCGCCCGCGCCTGCAGCGTCTCCAGACGCAGCGCCTGCCCTCCCTGTGCCTGAGCCATCGGTCAGCTCAGACTCTAGCTACTCGCGTGGGCCAGGTGGACGTCTCCGCCCACTGGCCTCACGTGCACCTCCGACTGTGGTTGCGCCACCCAGACGACGCACGCGCAGCGTGCACAGTGGTGACCCTGGCACGAAGGCTCTCGGCCTGAGTGTCCAGGGCACCTACACAGAGGTGCACCCAGCCTGTCCCATAGGGCACCGGCTGATCGCTGGCGAGCACGAGGCTGCACAGGCAGCTGCCGCTGACTTGGTTGTGGTCCGTCCAACCCGCGAGGCATGTGTCCTGGCCACCCGGAGCTCTCCTTTGGCGGTCCGCGATCCAGACACGTTAAAGGAGGCGCTCTCACGAGATGATGCTGAGCAGTGGCGAGCCGCCTGTGAGGACGAGCTCAGGGCCATCCGTGAGCACGGAGTCTTTGAGCTGGTCGACCGTCCTGAGGGACGGAAGGTCGTGCAGGCCAAGTGGGTCTTCCGCAAGAAGGTGAAGCCTGACGGCTCACTGGACCGCTATAAGGCCCGCTTGACTGCCAAGGGGTTCTCTCAGGTTGAGGGGGTGGACTTCACTGACACCTTTGCCCCTGTTGGTCGCATGACCACAGCTCGCGTGCTACTTGGTGTGGTCGCCCATCATGATTGGGAACTGCACCAGATGGATGTGAACGATGCGTTCCTACATGGCACCTTGGAGGAGGAAATCTACATGGTCCAGCCACCTGGGTTTGAGGTCGAAGGCAACAAGGTCTGGCGCTTGCGCAAGGCCTTGTATGGTCTGAAGCAGTCGCCCCGGTGCTGGAACCAAGAGATCACTCGCACCCTCACACAGGCTGGATACGTCCAGAGCGACGCCGATCCATCACTCATCATCCGACGGACGGCCGAGCACCTCACTGCCATCCTGGTGTACGTGGACGATCTCCTGATTGCGTCTCCTTCACTGGAGGCCGTGAAGGAGGCCAAGGCGGTCCTGCAGGCCGCCTACAGGATGAAGGACCTCGGTCCAGCGGCTGTTTTCCTCGGGATGGAGATTGTGCTTGACCGTCGTCGACGGACACTCCTCCTCCATCAGGCACGATACACACGGTTTGCTGACCTCCTTGCCGCTGTCCCCACCGCCTCGTCACCCATCACTCCTGACGGGCAGGACGCTCTGAAGGTGACAGACCAAGCTGATCTGGGCGAGACTGTGGACGTGACCCTGTACCTGCGCATCATTGGCTCACTGATGTACTTGGCCACGACCACGCGTCCCGACATTGCGTTCGCTGTCAACCTACTCGCACAGTTCAGTCAGTCCCCTCGGGCTCGCGCTCTGCACGCAGCTTTGCGAGTCGTCCGGTACGTGGTCTCCACACCGTATCACGGTCTCTGCTTTCGGAGACAGTGCTCGGTTGTGGTAGATGGCTACACCGACAGCGACTGGGCGTGGAGTCCTGATGGACGCAGCCGCACGGGTTACGTGTTCCTGCTTGGTGGCACCGCTGTGTCTTGGCGCAGCGGCAAGCAGGGGTGCATTGCTCGCAGCTCCTCAGAGGCTGAGTATGTTGCTCTGGGCGCTGGCGCCGCTGAGGCAGTGTGGCTGCAGTGACTGTTTCAGTGTTTGGGCCAGTCGGTGCCTACCATCATCCTCCGCTGCGACAACCAGAGTGCTCTCGCGATCACTGAGAACTCTGGTGTGTTCCACGCACGCACGAAGCACATCGCTGTCGAGTATCATTTCGTGCGCGATCTGGTGGAGCGGCAGTTGATCTCCATCGTCTAGGTGGGCACAGACTTGCAGCGCGCTGACTTTCTGACCAAGGCACTGGCTCGTGGGAAGTTTCTCGGGGCTGTTCGTTCCGTCGGTTTGCGACCCCTGTCTGAGAGTGGGTGACTGTCCGGGTCTCTGTTGAGCACTCTGTGTTGCACCGGCACGCGTTCTGCACGTGTACGGACATGCGTACCATCGGGTCATGGGGGAGTGTTGTGATGCTGTCAGACATACACAGTTGTACAGTTGGTTGTGACCACTCGACCGTGTCCATGCTCCTGCAGATCCCTGAGGCGAACCCAGCTGGAGACGGAGTCCCCTGGGGTGGTGCTCCACCCGCTGGAGGCAGTCTGGTAGCCTACCTGGTGTACCGGAGGGTTGCCACGACCTACGGACTGCGTTTGGAGACATTCAGGATTTTCTCGGTGGACAGCCCTGCCAGGCTGATTTGCATGTTTGTTTTCTTACACTCTCCGGCTGCTGCCGGACATAGGCATGTGACCAGTCGTTGTGTCCGTCTTTTTGTCTTGCATCCGTAGGATCAGACGGCGCTCCGTTTGGGCGCCTGTGCGCAGAGTTATGGCCAAAACAGTGGTTTTGGGCCGGTTCAGGACAGACAGGTGCCGCCGCGTGCGCCACCCGCTGTGAGCCGCGGCGGCGGCTATTTATGCTGTGGACCTGTCATTTGTCAACTCTCTCTGCACATTCACTGTAATGCAGCTTCTGAGACTTGCCTTGTCTCTCCTAGTCTGACCCTTGCTGTTCTCGCACCCGCTTGCATGCTAGTGCGTTAAGCTGACTGGTCTGTGCCGCCACGTCAGCAGCAGCATTGCTAGGAAGCTGTGGTGAATCTTCTCACTGGCGACTCGAGGATTGCTCGGATCCTCAAATCAATGATTGCTTCTTAAAGTTGACGAGTTGCTGAATCCGGTGGAAGTTGTTTCACCGTAATCGGACAAGTATTGAGGGAGATATGACCTTCCAAAGTTGGGGTGTGCCCAGCGGCTCTGGGAGCCGGCTGCGACTCGAAATCCGGTAGATAATCGACCGGATTGAGTAACAAAAATACCATCTGGAGAAATTTCTCCGGAAGGCCTGCCGAGGCGTCCGGTGGATAATTCACCTGATCAGGTGGATCATCCACCGGATCCAGGAGTGCAGGTTGTTACTGAGGGACTTGGCCAAAATCATGGCTTGGCGTCCGAAACTCGTATGTTTTGTTACTCGGGGACTTAGTCAAAATTCTGACTGCAGGTCCGCGGACAGGTTTCGAACCTTGTCACACCCCATCACCAAAAGAGGGGGATGTGCGTGGAAACAGTGCAGGGGACCCCTACACCACGTGCAATGGGTTCTACGCCTTGGGAAAGGCGTTTCACACGTGAAAGAAGGCGCCACGGCGTGTGCGCGCCATGGAGGCGTTAGGCGTTTCTGTGGTGGGTAAGACCTGCGCTTTGGCAAGCGTAACTTGGGCTACACTTGGTCAAATCACGCACGGTTTGGTGCGTTGGAAATTTCATGCGTAGCCCTATAAATTCTGTGATCATGTCCATGTACAAAAACTAACCAAAACGACGTTATTCCCTTCACAAACTGACTGTCTCTAAATTCCTGCTCACATAGCATGAGGCGACCAGAAAGCTCACGCTCAGTCTCAGATTCGCCCAAAACAGAAGACGTAAACCACCAAGAGACGATCAGACAAACGTCGGGACCGCACCATGCAGATCCTCCTGACAAAGGGTTATGGGCCCACGGGTCTGATAGCCTCTATTGTTCACGTCTTCCGCAGCGCACGGGATCGTCATCTTGGACGTCGCCATGAAGTTCTGAGAACCCGTCGGAGTAGAAGCTGCGCAAATGGCGCAGAAGGAGACGCAGCCCATCCAAAAGTATGCGGGCGGCCCAGGCTTTGGGCTATTGAGGTGGCACTTCAAGCTGCACTTCGCGCATAAGGGGCTGCTTGAGGTCACGATGGGAAAGGAAGTCCTCGATGAAGCGACGGCGAAGGAAGCACAGAAGGAGGCCTTCGTAAAGAAGAACACGGAGGCGCTCATGCTGTTGATGTCCGGGACGGCCGAGTCGTAGTGGGGTTACTTCCAGGGCTGCAAGCTGGCAGCCGAAGCTTGGCAAAAACTCTACTCCATCCATCAATCCAAGTCGCTGGCGAACAAAATATTCGCAATGAAGCGACTCCTCACGGTGAGAATTGAGGAGGGAGATGATATCATCTCCGCCATGCAGCAGATCGAGTCCCTCGCCTCGCAATGCAATGAAGTGGGGTGGAAGATCGACACGCAGCTGTAGGGAAGGGCCCTCCTCATGGCCCTACCTGACAGTTGGGACCCACTCATTACCATCCTCAGAGGATGGTCGGAGGACAAGCTCACCTATGGCGCAGTCGTAGAGTACATCCGCAATGAGGCGCAGCGCCTAAGCTGCGGGGAGTCCTCGTCTTCCTCATCGGCCCTCGTCACCAAAACGCGTGGTGGCGGAAGCGGGGGCAAAGGAAGCAACGGAAGAGGCGGCGGCCGGAAGGGCGCCAAGAAAGGTGCGTGCCGTAACTGTGGAAAGGAGGGCCATTGGGCCCGTGAGTGCCCGGAGGAGGCGAAGATCGGCAGCAAAAATAGCAAGGGCAGGTCGCTCCTCAATGGCAAGAAGAACCACTTCCTCGAGAAGGCCAACAGGCGGTGCCTGGATTCCGGGGCCGAGGAGCACACCTAGGTCGAGAAGGTGGGGTTCGTCACCTACGAGAAGTCCTCCAAGTCGATGGTGGTCGCGAACGACAAAGTCGAGCCGGCGGCCGGCCAAGGTGACGTGGAGGTGGAAGTCGTGGTGGGCGGTAAGAAGGAGTTGTGCACAATCCGTGATGTGCAGCACGTCCCCGGCCTGGCTGACATCCTGAGTGTTATCCACTTGACGGACAAGGGGTATGAGGTGCTCTTCCGTAGGAAAGACACAGTGGTGCGCATCGACGGCGACGGCGAGGTCGTGCTGGAGGCAAAGTGCGAGGACGGTCTCTACATCGTGGAGACTAAGGTGGTCCCCGCGGCATCGGACGCAGCAAACTCGGAGGAGCGCGTTTGCAACATGGCCAAGGGAGGAAGCGCTGATCTGGAGCTCTGGCACCGACGGTTGGGGCATTCGGCGCCTGCAACTGTTAAGGAGATGGCAAAGCGCGACATGGTGCGCGGCCTCGTCATCGACGGTGTAGCATACGCGGCAGCAGATGCAGCAGCGCACAAAAATTGCGAGCCTTGCATTTTGAGCAAGGCGCGGCGCAAGCCGTTCAACGAGAATGAGGCTCGCGCAAAGGACCTACTGGAGGTCGTGCACAGCGACGTGTGCGGACCATTCAAAATGCCGTCAAACAGCAGCTTGAGACACTTCGTCACCTTCATTGATGACTGCAGCAGAAAACACTACGTGTACTTCATGAAGCGGACAGGCGAGGTCTTGGACCGGCTGAAGGAGTACGTCACAGCGGTGGAGAGGCAGAATTGCCGGAAGGTCAGAGCGCTAAGCAGTGACAATGGCGGAGAGTACGTGGGCTGCAGTGGGTGGATGAAGCAGCAGGGCATCAAGTAGGAACCCACTACGCCGTACTCGCCACAGTCCAACGGACAAGACGGGCGGAGCGGGCGAACCAGATGCTGCTCAACATGGTGCGGACCATGCTTGTGGATGCGGGGTTGCCGCGAGGGTTCTGGGCAGAGGCTGTGTGTATAGCAAGCTACACCATCAACCTCGCCCCAACAGCGGTGCTGAAGGGTAAGGGTGGCTGGAAGACACCGCAAGAGGTTTGGAGCAGGCGCAAGCCAAACGTGGCGCACCTGAAGGTGTTCGGGTGCAAGGCACACGCGATGGTGCAGGCGGTGCAATGACGCGACAGCATGCTGGAACTGCGGGTGAAGCCGTGCTTGTTCCTCGGCTACGAGAGTGCACAAAAAGCATACTAGCTCTGGGACCCGCGCACGCAAGAGATCATCCGCAGCCGTGACGTCGAGTTTGATGAGCAGCATAGCTTGAGCAGCAGTAGCAACGACATGAGCGTCGAGGACACTCCAAAATAGGGGGAGTGGTTCCAGCTCCTTGACTACGAGGAGGAGCCGGCGGATGCGGAGGTCGATGATGCGGCGTCGGAGCGCGGCGGTTCAGTAGGTAGAGTAGCCGACGCGGAGGACTCCGACGACGATGCAGCTGGGCTGGAGATCCGGCGGAATGATCCGTCGAAGGAGGCACCGCGGGTGCCAAAGCGCGCACTCTCGGCGGAGTTCGCATCGGGCGTCGGAGAAAAATCCTCCGGACGCGCCGCCTGTCCGGCCGATGATTCGCCAGAGCGGGAGGGATCCTTGGGGAGCCATCCGGTCGATGATTCACCGGAGTGGACAGAGTTGGAAGGATCACAGCAGAGCAACGAGATGCCACCAAAACTGCCGTCCCGCAGTGGGAGGCAGCGGAGATCAGGGAAGCGTTTCGACACAGGCACCGGTCAATGGATCCGCATGATGCGGTGCATGCTGGCTGCATCAACGGAACCGAAAACCGTGCAAGAGGCGCTTGCGCGGCCCGAGGGGTAGTGGCAGCCATCAAGTCGGAATTGGCGTCCACTGCAGAAAAAGACACATGACAGTTGGTTGACAGGCCGAAAGATGCCAAGATCATCGGTTCCAGGTGGGTCTTCAAGACCAAGTTCACGAAAGAAGGTGTGGTGGACAAGTACAAGACGCGGCTCGTGGCAAAGGGGTACGCAAAGCGTAAGGGCCAGCACTATGATGAGACGTTCACCCCCGTCGCCAAGTTCACAAGCATCCGGGCGATCCTTACGGTGGCGGCCGCGAAGGACATGGAGCTTCGCCAAATGGATGTAAAGACGGCCTTCCTCAATGGCATCATCGACAAATATATCTACATGGAGGTGTCGGAGGGGGTCGAGGCGCCGGAGGGCAAGGTGTGCAAGCTGCAGAAGTCCTTATACGGGCTAAAACAATCACCCTGATGCAGGTACCAACAGATGGACAACTTCATGGCACAACTCGGCTTCAAGCGCTGTGAGGCGGATCACAGCGTCTACGTGTGGCACGGCAAGAAGCTCCATCAGATCTTCGCACTTTACGTGGATGATCTGATCTTGTGCTCCTCAGACCTGTCGAGCCTACAGTAACTGAAAGAGCAGCTGAGCAACAGGTTCCAGATGTCGGACATGGGGGAGCTGGAGTTCTACCTTGGGATGAGCATTACGCAGAACCGGAGGGCGTGCACGCTTGAACTGGGGCAGGCCAAATACAAGGCCGAGGTGCTGGAGCGGTACGACATGGAGGACTGTAAACGAGTGTGCAGTCCTGTCTCCACGACCTGTGAACTGAGTGCGGGGATGGCACCGCAAACAAAAGAAGAGCGGGAGGATATGGCAGGGGTGCCCTACCAATCGGCGGTGGGCAGCCTCATGTACGCCATGGTGGCGACTCGACCGGACCTGGCCTACGCGGTGGGCCAAGTGAGCAGGTACGTGGCCGATCCAGGGCCACTACACTGGCAGGCGGTCAAGCGCATCCTCCGCTACTTCCANACGACATGGAGGACTGTAAACGAGTGTGCAGTCCTGTCTCCACGACCTGTGAACTGAGTGCGGGGATGGCACCGCAAACAAAAGAAGAGCGGGAGGATATGGCAGGGGTGCCCTACCAATCGGCGGTGGGCAGCCTCATGTACGCCATGGTGGCGACTCGACCGGACCTGGCCTACGCGGTGGGCCAAGTGAGCAGGTACGTGGCCGATCCAGGGCCACTACACTGGCAGGCGGTCAAGCGCATCCTCCGCTACTTCCAGGCAACACGGCACGCGCGCCTGAGGTTCGACGGCAAAGGGCGGGCGGAACCTTTGCGTCTGGTCTGCTACACGGATGCAGACTATGCTGGGGATGTGGACAAGCGGAAATCCACATCCGGCTATGTATTCTTCCTCGCTGGTGCAGCGGTCTCGTGGTGCAGCAGCATGCAGGAATGCGTCTCCACCTCCACAGTGGAAGTAGAGTACATCGCTTTGGCTGAGGCGGTCAAGGAGGCGGTGTGGTTCCGCAGGTTGCTGGGGGAGCTGGGCGTGCCGCAATTGGAGCCTACGGTGGTGCAAGAGGACAACTCCGGCTCCACCTTGCTTACCAACAACCCGATGCAGCACAGGAGGGCAAAACACATTGACGTGCGTTATCACTATGCACGGGACATGGTCGAGAAGGGGCAGGTGGTGCTGCAGCAGTGCAGCACGCACAACATGCTTGCGGATTGCTTGACCAAAGCGCAACCCGCGGACCGGCACGCGATGAGCGTGGCCCCGCTCGGGATGACCAGCCATGATGAGCTGAAGGGCGCAGCGGAAGATGAGTGAGAGCAAGCAGGAGCAGCGTGCATGGCAGGTGCAAGGGGGAGAATGTTGAAAATTTGCCCCTCTGCATGCCCAAGCGCGGCGCCGGGAGGCGCCGACGAGCTGCCAGAAAGTGCAAGCTCCGCGCTAGCGGATCTGGCGACTCGAGCATTGCTCAGATCCTAAAATGGTTGATTTCCCATGAAAGTTAACAAGGTGCTGAATCCGGTGGAAGTTATTTCACCGTAATCGGACAAGTATCAAGGGAGATATGGCCTTCTAAAGTTGGGGTGTGCGCAGCGGCTCTGGGAGCCGGCTGCGACTCGAAATCCGGTGGATAATCGACCGGATTGAGTAACAAAACTACCATCTGGAGAAATTTCTCCGGAAGGCCTGCCGAGGCGTCCGGTGCATAATCCACCTGATCAGGTGGATCATCCACCGTATCCAGTAGTGCAGGTTGTTACTGAGGGACTTAGCCAAAATAATGGCTCGGCGTCCGAAACTCAGTAGTATGTTTTGTTACTCGGGGACAGTCAAAACTCTGACAGCAGGTCCGCGGACAGATTTCAAACCTCGTCACACCCCATCACCAAACTTGACCCAAAAGAGGGGGAGGTGCGTCAAACAGTACAGGGGATCCCTACACCACGTGCAATGGGTTCTGCGCCTTGGGAAAGGCGCTTCGCATGTGAAAGAAGGCACAATGGCGAGTGCGCACCATGGAGGCGTTAGGCGTTTCTATGGTGGGTGAGACCTGCACTTTGGCACGCGTAACTTGGGCTACACTTGGCCGAGTCGCGCGCGGTTTGGTGAGTTGGAAAGCTCATGACTAGTCCTATAAATGTTGTGATCATGTCCATAGATGGTGTGGAATCTGCCACAAAGGTGTAGGATGCTGACGGAAGGATGACGTCACTGGAGATGCATTTGATGTGGACAAGTGAGGGCAGTGCGGGGAGCAGAAGCGACAAAGCACTGAGGATGAGCAAAGAAGTGCAACAATTTAGGAAGTCTGGATAGAGCTGAGAGACTCGAAGTGCGACCCGCAAGCCACAGAGCTCTGGTTCAAGCACACCCAAGGTTGTGGCAGGAAGGTATTGAGGAGACACGAGAGACGAAGTTTACTCTGCTTGAAGATAACAAGGAAAAGCTGAATGAGGGCCAGAGGCATGAGCACAAGCGAGGGAACGAGGACCGAGAGATATAACGAAAGCGATGATGGAAGAGATTGAGGCAACGAACTGATGATTGAACAGAGGAAATGAATAGAGAATTAACTGAGGCAACAGATTACAAGGAGACTACTGCTATTAGTACTAGGTGGTCCTAGCTGATCCATGAGCTAGAGCACAGGTGCTTACACTCATTAGGGTGGGCAGTGCGAGATGTGTAGCCGCAACCACCATTTTGCTGCTGCTGTTGCTGTTATGTCTGAGCGGTGCGGAGATGCAGCGCAGCTCCGCACGATCTTAGATTCTTGGTAGTCTTCCCGTGTTCAGCAGAGGACCTAATTCTTCTGCCAAGCCTCTGTTGTAGCTGCATTGAGCGGACCAGGATGCATATCTACTGTCGGCAGAACTTTCCGGTCGTTACGTTGCGTGGGTGGTCCGTTGGTGCTGGTCGTGGTGGGCTCAGACAGTGGGATGGTCAGACCGGAGAAGTCTGATTGATCTTGCCATCCGAGCCATTCGGAAGGCAGACTGCAAGAGGTGAACAGGGACCGGACTGGCTTTTCCATTTTCTGATATCCAGGGGACAGATGGGTGCCGCCAGGGAGACAGGGGAGAACCCGGTTGAGTCGTGTGATTCTTGACCAGTATTCTGACAGCCGCCCTGAAGAGCACACGACTCATTAAGAAGAAGCTGAAGAGGGAGGTCAGGTGTTTTCCAGCCGCCCAGAGGAGATGAAGAGGCAATCGGACGGCGTCAGACGGCTGTGCGCCAAAGTGGGGTGGTGAAGAGCAGAAACTGGAACAAGCACTCAAAGAGGAGAGGTTGGAGTCCTCCTGCATGGTCCATGGACACTGGAGGATAGAGAGAGAAGCAGCTGGAGGAGTAAATCCATGCATCCATGGGGACGGGTGCTGAGAGAGCAGGTGAGAGGGGAGAGATGTCCCAGAGCTGAGCTCAAATGGGGGGCAAAAAGAACGCGACAGCAGCTGAGTAGTTGCAGTAAAGTTGAGGAAGGATGAGGGCTGAGGCAAGGGAGAGCTGGTCCAACGAGATGGAGGAAGGAGGACATCCTCTAGTGAAGTTGGCAAGGGGGTCGATGCTGGCAATAGGCATGTCGTTAGCTTGAGGGACTCAGGTTTTCCCTTGAGAGGCTGCCATGACGCTGAGAAGATGTAGAATTTTTGAAGAGCAGCATCACAGTCGTCAGAAGAGGACAGGCTTATGAGTGGGGCGGCCAGGGAATAAGCTGGCGGCAGCGCTGGTGAGGTTGCCGACGTTTCAGTTGCTGGTGGTTCTGAGGCTGCAAGGGCAACTGATGAGTGCAATGCGGGCAGGTTAGGTGCTGGGCTGCTGCAAGAGGAAGCACTTGATGGGTCGGGAGAGAGGGAGGAAGGAGCTGGAATAGTTTGTGGTACAGAGAAAGCAGATACGTAAGGTGAAAAGCCAGGCGGAATTGCTGGAGCAAGAGCTGGGGATGTGAAAATGGCAGAGGAGGGACTTTTCAAAGCAGAGTGGGCTGCAGGAGTGTGATTGTCAGCAGGAAATAATTTGATTGAGGGAGTAGCAGCAGGAGTGTCCGAGATCGTTGGTTTGTCACAGGGAACCTTCAGGATAGGGGAGGCGGTGGAGGAAGCAGTATGATCTGCTGTTGCGGAGTTGACGAACTGTTTCACTCATTTTGGAGGCGGACTGTAGCGAGCTGAGGTGACGGCTGCGAGAGGTGACAAGAGCAGAAGTGATGTTGTTTCTTCGGTTGAGAGAGGATTCCTCTGAGGAGAGAGGGACATGGCTTCTGGGGGAGTTCTGATCTGCTGCGGAGAGGAGCCATCGATGAATGTGCCGTAGTTGAGGAGCATGAACTTATTCAGTTCCTCGCAGGAGACGACTGGAGTGTCAGAGTAGAGGAGAAGTCCCATAGCGGCGGCAGGGTCAACAGTGGCTTCAGCTACAGAGGTGGCTTGATGCGAGGTGAGAGAATCAGCAGGATAAAAGGAGTCATCATAGTAGTAGTCCAGGTAGTTACCCTGGTGAGGCTGTGGAGCTTCTGGGGGGGGGGGGGGGGGGGG
>SZWC01005755.1:51196-118099 GCA_023375785.1 Penium margaritaceum | reverse complement strand
GGGGGGGGGGGGGGGGGAGAGGTAAATTCGAAAGTCGACATGATGAGAAAGACATGAGGAGATAAAGTGGCGGAGATCAAAGGCTTGAATTCTACACCGAGGAAGATTGGTGATGAGTGATGCAGTTTTCCTTGTCACAGAGGCGCACCCATACACGTCTCTGGTTGACAGGACAGCCGCTGAACTGGGCGCAAGGGCAAATCACGTGCGCTCAGGCAGAGATGGCGTGGCTCAACGTGGCATTTCAGGTGTCAACATTGAGAGCATGAGCGATGATGCACGTAGGATGTATTGCTACGCTCTGATACCATGTTAGGAAAATGGGAGCAGTGGAGCATGCAGAGAAGCGAATAGATAGATGGTGCTGAATCTACCACAAAGGTGCAGGATGCTGACGGAAGGATGACGTCACTGGAGATGCATTTGATGTGGACAAGTGAGCGCAGTGCAGGGAGCAGAAGCGACAAAGCACTGAGGATGAGCAAAGAAGTGCATGACTTCAGGAAGTCTGGTTAGAGCTAAGAGAACCGAAGCGCGGTCCGCAAGCCACAGAGCTCTGGTTCAAGCACATCAAAGGTTGTGGCAGGAAGGTATTGAGGGGACACCACAGGTGAAGTTAATTGTGCTTGAAGATAACAAGGCAAAGCTGAATGAGGGCCAGAGGCCTGAGCGGAAGTGAGGGGCCGAGGGCCCGAGAGATGTTACGAAAGCGATGATGGAGGAGATTAAGACAACGAACTGATGATTGAACTGAGGAAATGAATAGAGACTGAACTGAGGCAGTAGAGTACAAGGAGACTATTGCTATGAGTACTAGGTGGTCCTAGCTGATCCTAGATCTAGAGCACAAGTGCTTACACCCGTTAGGGTGGGCGGTGCAAGATGTGAGCCGCAACCGCCATTGTGCTACTGCTGCTGCTGTGTCTGAGCGGTGCAAAGACGCGGCGCGGCTCTGTACTGTCGGAAATCTCAGACTCTGACAAGAGTTATCCTTTCTTAATAACGGTTCAGGTCCGAACCTTGACCCAACGGCTCTCCAAAACTCTTACCGTTGAGTCCCGTGTGTCAAGTCATCCCCTAATAATGTGACACATGTCACTCGCGTCTGGCTAGCAGAAAGAAGCCGTTGCTGTACTCTCTTGTCCTGTTCTGTTGTATATTTCTGAGGATGTTCATTCCCTCGAGTTTAACCAGAACAGTTCTTCCCATCCTGTCCTCCTTGGTTCCGCAGCTTCGCCGCCGTGTCTTCGCTCTGCTGGCACCTCGCATACTCTGCCTTTGCCAGCCATTTCCAACTCATAGCTCTTCGCTCTGTCACTCTTGCTCCTTCTCTCAGCACTTGCCGACCATGACTCACCCCACTCTGGCTCTCTCTTTCACCAGCTCCTGTCTACCTCATGCCCTTGGGATTTCGGCCTCCCTGAAGCTTTGCGACTAACTCCTCAAAACCGCTCTCGCTTCTGTCACTTCATTGATGTACTCGTGCATGTTCTGATGCTTCTCCATGCTTCTGCTACTGCCATTCTCATGCTTACATTCTTCTGACACGCACGATCTTAGACTCTTGGTAGTCCTCTTGTGTTCAGCAGAGGACGTGCTTCTTCTACCGAGCCTCTGTTGTGGCAGCGGTGAGCGGACTAGGATGCATATCTTCTGTCGGCAGAACTTGCCGGTCGTTACGTTGCGTGGGTGGTCCCTTGGCGCTGGTCGTGGTGGGCTTGGATGGTCAGATGGTCAGACCGGAGAAGTCTGACTGGTCTTGCCATCAGAGCCGTTCGGAAGGCGGACTGCGAGAGGTGAACCAGGACTGGACTGGCTTTTGTCGGATATTATCTCGGAGATCGCTTCAAGGGGCGCAGCCACTGAGCAAATAAAGAGTGAAGGTGCAGGTTCATCTCCGAAGAGACACAACCAATGTGCGAACGGTCTCACGACCGACCAACGTGTAAGCCTCGCCAAGACCAAGCCAACGGTTTTGTGCAACAACGGTCGAGACGAATGCACCTGCGGAGATCGCCCCTGTGCACGTCACTCACCTATGCGTACGGCTAGCAAAGCCGCATCGTGGTCTCGAGGCGCTCCTCCTTCTCTCCAGCCCGAGTCTCCACCTCACTCTTGTGCCCGCTCGACGAAGCGGGCTACGCTAGGACACTACCTGTTGGTATTGCCTACATTCTAATGAGTAATCAATCCATTGGATTCTTCCTCAAGGCTCGCCATCTAGGCCGCCTCCAGTCCCTCTGCCCGCATTGCCTCTCAGCGCCCGTACTCCCACACTGCGCCCAATTCTTTGCCGCTAACGTCACTCATACATCAGCAACGCCCGCACCTTCGATGAAGCTTCTGTCCTTCAATCCAAAGTGCTTTGTCCACTCAAGACACTCAATCCTCAGTACTCGCACCATTGGTGCCGCACCTAGAACTCATTGCTTTGCTGTTTCTCCTCTTTCAGTTCCATTCCGATTTCTGTTGCCGTTTCTGCACTGCTTCTGCTTGTGCTGCTCCCTGAACTCTAACACTCATCAGTGAGACCGCGTCCACTCAAGAGCAGCACCTGTATTTTCCTAACATGGTATCAGAGTACAAGTGACACACCTGGCTCTTTTGTGCTCGCCACTCGGCCGCACCCACTTCCACTTCAATCAAGCTTCTCCACCTCGAAGAATTGTGGTCACCAGAAGAACCGCGGTGGCAGTGCGTCTTCTGACCAAGGTGTTGTAGAAGCACCACTCCACTTCCTCCTGGTGAATCCGCGCATGTGGTTTTGCCCCTGCGCCCACTCCTCCTCATCAGCAGCAACTTCCACTCCTCCGCCGTCATCTCCGCCATTCTCACGCACGAGGTTTCGTCCCTGCACCCAGTTGTTCGCCCTTTATCATTTATCATCGCTTCATCTTCTCATCATCATCATCATTATCATCAACATCATCAACCGCCTTGTCATTATCTCGTGCCGTCGTCTCACGTTGCTATCTCGAGCCGCCCCTCCTCACCATCAGTTCGCTGCTGCCTCCATGTCAATTGCATCATGGCCTCCGCCCTCACTCTGTCTCGACTCCCCAAGCTCACTGTGAAGCCGGACGGGACCAATAACTACAAGCTGTGGAGCTACTCGGTGTCTCTCTTCTTCGGTACTGAGAAATTTGAGGGATTCACTCTCAGCCACCTGCTCACCAACACCGACACCGGGGTGGAACCACCCGATGCCGCCGCCACAACTGTTACAAATGGAGCTGCCTCAGGAGGAGACCCATCTGGTAAAAACGGTATCCAATCCTGCTCAGAATGCATCCTCATCCTCCGCTCCTGTTGGATCCTCACCTGCCGCTCGTAGCGCAACATCCACCATCACCCACGCCTCCTGGGACGTTGCCAATAGCACCGCCCTCATGACAATCATGACCACCTCCTCCCCCGAACTGCATGACGACATTTGCACCCTTGGCTCCAAGACCCACGAGGTCTGGAAGGCCCTTGAAGACCATTTCAACAACAACACCTCCACCACCTGCGGCATCAAAATCATGTCACTCTTTTCCGTGCCCTTCGCCGCCGACACAAACATGGGCATCTACATCGCCGCTGTCACCACCATCGCACGCGACCTCAAAGAAATGAAAATTGACCTTCCGCCGGCTGTTATCTGCACCGGCATCATCTCCGGCCTTCCTGGTCAGTATGATATCATCCGTCAAATCCTGCTACAACTCCCTGTCGACCAGCTGACCATCGCTGTCATCAGTCCTAAGCTCATGGCAGCAGAACAAGACTACGTTGCCAAGCAAGCTCGCGAAACCACAATTGCCACCAACTCCTTCGAGACCATGGCCACCACCACTGACAATCGCCTGATCAATTGCTCCACCTCCTGCTTCTACACCATCTGCCATGCCCCCCTTAAAGGGACCAAATGTGGCCACCGCAACCACCTGCCGCACGTGTGCGATCATCATGCTACCGATGAATGGCTGGATCAGAATCCCGGCAAATCCTACGGCGAGCAACCCAACTGGGCGGAAGAACGTCGGCAGCGCTACTACAACCGGATGGGAAGCTCAAGCTGACGTTCAACCCCAGCCAACAACATGGAAGTACCTCTCTCTCCTGCTGTTACTGCTACTGCCAATCCCGCTCCTAACAACACTTTCATGTTAGGAGTTGTTGAGCCTGTGACTGAGATTGGATCTGAGGATATGACCTTGCGATGTACACCGTGTCCTCTCCTCCTCCTCTCTCCTCTCACACCTCTCTATGCAGCTTTGACTCTCTGCACATCGCACTCATTCAACCTCCATCCGCATACTCGACAGTCCGACCCAGCCACTTTCTCCTCATCCACGATCAATTCTCCCAGCACTGCACTGTCCTCTCTCTCCGCACATTGGCAGGAGCAGTTCCTTCACTCAGGGACTGGCTATGGCAACAGACCAAGCACTTTGAAAGACCCCCTTGCCTCATTCTTTGCAACACTGCTCACGCACCCGTTCACACCTTCCTCACCAACTACTGCGCAACCCACGGAACACTACTTACCACAGCCCCCGCCCACAGTAAACATCCTGGCAACTGACTACTAAAGGAAGCAGATCGCTTCATGAAGGAGCACCACATGACCTCTCAGATCTGGACGACTTGCCTTCGCAGAGTTGTCGCTGCTCACAACCTGCGTAAACCCAAGTACGGCCTGAGTCCGAGAACTATATGGGTGTGTAACCGGAACCGTTCTGCTACCTACTGCAAGCCTGACCCACGTCACAGCCAACATGCCAACACTGCCCCTGCACCACTGACCGAAACCCCTTCCTCCATAGCACTCACTGTCTCTGCCCAGAAACTGCTGCACAGGCCAGGATTTCTCTCCTCAATCTACAACCTGGTGCTGAGGCAACCACCACATCCAAAACCTCTCAAGCTCTCTCTGTGTTGTGTCCCTCCAGAAGCAACACTCCCAACACTGCCCTTCAAGGCTTGCACCCCTCTCTCGATCTAAGGGGGTTGTCGGATATTATCTCGGAGATCGCTTCAAGGGGTGCAGCCACTGAGCAAATGAAGAGTGACGGCACAGGTTCATCTCCAAAGAGACACAACCAATATGCGAACGGTCTCACGACCGACCAACGTGCGAGGCTCACCAAGACCAAACCAATGGCTTTGTGCAACAACGGTCGAGGCGAATGCACCTGCGGAGATCGCCCCTGCGCACGTCACTCACCTATGCGTACGGCTATCAAAGCCGTATCGTGGTCTCGAGGCGCTCCTCCTTCTCTCCAGCCGAGTCACCACCTCACTCTTGTGCCCTCTCGACAAAGCGCGCTAGGCTAGGAAACTACCTACTTGTATTGCTTACATTCTAGTGAGTAATCAATCCATTGTATTCCTCTTCAAGGCTCGCCCTCTAGGCCGCCTCCAGTCCCTCTGCCCGCATTTCCTCTCAGCGCCCGTACTCCCACACTGCGCCCAGTTCTTTGCCGCTAACTTCACTCATTCATCAGCAACGCCCACACCTTCGAGGAAGCTTCCGTCCTTCACTCCAAAGTGCTGCGTCCACTCAAGACACTCAATCCTCATTGCTTGCACCATTGGTGCCGCACCCAGAACTCATTTCTTTGCTTTTCCTCCTCTTTCAATTCCATTCCGCTTTCCGTTGTCGTTGCCGCACTGCTTCTGCTTGTGCTGCTCCCTGAACTCTAATGCTCGTCAGTGAGACCGCGTCCACTCAAGAGCAGCACCTGCATTTTCCTGACAGCTTTTCCATTTCCCGCTGTTCCAATATCTAGGGGAGAAATGGGTGTCGCCAGGGAGACAGGGGAGAAACCGGTTGAGCCGTGTGAGTCTTGACCAATGTTTTGATAGATGGTACATGCAGGATTGCCAATCCGCAATCCAGGGAAAATCATCAAGCAAAGCCCCCTGAACACACCCTGATGCCGTGCCACAAAGGGCTCCATCCGACTCACACAAAAAAGTACAGGGCTGGCTACTTGTACCTCACCTCCTTGAGAGCGAAGCTGGCGAAGCTCAACAAGATGAAGCTCCAGAGCACGCTTATCTTCAGGACGATCGGGATGATGGTCGGAGGGACGGGTGTCAGAGAAATGGCTATTGTCACGGGTGCAGTGTAGTGAACAGATGGGAACCCATAGTAGTAGCTAAGGCTCGAGGCGGGAGGCACCCATCCCCAGGAACCGGGCTGGAAAGCCGTTGGAGAGGTGCCATGGTGGTACTGAAGGCGGCCGCAGAGGAGGAGGAAGACAGAGAGGGAGTCCTAGTCTTGGAGGCGATGGCAGTAGGAGAAGAGCTGACACCCGTGCGCGCCCTCTGGGAGTACATGACGAAGGCAAGACGGGCATCGTCACGAGGGGTGGTGTACTTGGGTGCGGAGTGTCAAAAACTACCACAATTCTAGCAGATGACTGCGTCAGGGGTGGAAGGCGCGTTGGATGCTTTACCACAACGGTTGTGGCCCTTATCCCTGCTGCGGCCATGCCCATCTCCCCCACCGCGCCTAGTGTCTTGAGCAGCATGGACAACAGCTGCTGTGGAAGGGGAAGACGTGAAAGAGGAGGACGACGAGGACGCAGGGAGAAAGGTGGACAATACAGGGATGGTGGCAAGAGCGGCACGGTGGAGGTACTTGTTATGCAAGGGCGGTGAGTCGGGGAGCAGTGAACTCATAGAGAGGTCAAATGCTAGGAGGAGAGTTGGCAGGGGCCAGCTCAGCAGTAAGCCACTCAATTTCTGACAGGAGCACGTGCAGATACAAGTCAGAGAGCTCGGGATGAGGCCAGCAACAATGGACAGGCAAGCAGAAAGGGAATCCGGTGCGGCCGTCCCCAAATCACGTAAGAGGCACAAGCTCCGTACCCAGTACTCACCTATAGATTCGTCTACACGCATGTGCAAGGTGTTGAACTACACAGTAAGAGAATTCTAGGCGGCATGCCCAGAAGGGAAGGGTACTAAGGAGAGGGTGAAAGTGGAAGTGCTCACCCAACCAGCAATGTGA
The DNA here is from genome assembly GCA_023375785.1 of Penium margaritaceum. Lineage (NCBI taxonomy): Eukaryota > Viridiplantae > Streptophyta > Zygnematophyceae > Desmidiales > Peniaceae > Penium > Penium margaritaceum. The sequence continues at coordinate 111,093 of SZWC01005755.1, read as the reverse complement.
TATCAGGGAGACGAGTGGTGGCACCACCGCTGCGGCCGAGGATACAAGCACGGCAATCCAGGCAGAGATGGAGATCACTAGGCAGAGGAGCTCAGAGATTATGGTCCCTACCACTGCTGCTACCGCAGATGTGATGAGAACACCTATGGTGGCGTGCTGCGCGAGGGTGCGGCTGGACCTGTACGGGTAAGAATGACTGTGGCGGTAGAGGCATGGATGGAGCTGACAATGTCAAACGTTGTGTCCGTTGTTGCGGCAGCAGCTGTCAATACGACAGAGGTGGCCACGATCACTAGTGAAACGACGTTGGCTGCAGCAGTGGCTAGGAGGGTCAGGAAAGCCGTTGCCTCAGAGTATGCCGCTTTTGCTCTGTCGACAATAGTTTGCGTTGGAGCTCTGGTGGCCCGGGCAGTTGCAAAGAAGGTGACGGCAGCACCAGTGGCCACGTCGAGGATAACACTAGAAAGACTGATAGGATTGGTGTGCGATGGAAGGTGTGGAACACGCCCGGAAGCCTCACGTGTCATTGAGGCCTGAGTGGTGCCAGCAGTAGCGGGAGCAAGAGCGGGTGCAGAGTCAGGAGGAGGGTCGGTACCGATGGGTTGCATACATAGAGGTGGCGACAGAGTGGAGGGCAGGTGGTCGGTTGTGTAGACATGACTGATCTTATGCTTCCTCACTTTCTCCCAACGTTCAGTCTCAGCACGCCAGTAGTCTAGCATGCACATCCACCTTGGGGTGTCGGGGCCGTCTTGTGGATGTGGCCGGTTCCATAATGTCCAGTCCTCTGCGGGCGCCCTCACGTGCTGCCTCCCTGGTAGCTATGCGTGGCGAGTTAAGCTCGTTGTCAGGGGACGTGTGAAGTGGCGGTGAATCTACTGTGAGTGACATAGTGGCTTCAGTGGCAGCCGCAAGTGGGTGATGCACAAGATGTGCAGTGTCGCTGCAAGCGGGGTTGCGGATGCAACAGCTGCAGTTGCTCTAGGGTGCAGACCTCACTTTAATGTGACTGCAGCTGGTAGCCGTCACCGCTGTAGAGGTGGAAGCGGCAGAGCCCGCACATCACAAGGGGGTCAGACTGCAGTTGTGGCGGCTGCGGCGGCTCCGAGATGTAGGCCTCATTGTCAGGCAATAGCAGGTGGGTACGACAGAGTCTGCATGCCACGAGACGGAGCCCGCGGGACCGGAGACTGGTAGTGATAGTTGACGACAAGAGAAGTAGCCGTCACTATGGCAATGGCCGGCGCGGTGGCAGAGGCGACAAGGTGGAAGAGGCCGTCGTGCGTGTCAACGCAAATGGTGCAGTGAGTAGTGACCCACCGAGGGTCCAAGGAACGAATTTCGTGAGGTGAGACCCTCATGGCTCTGATATCAGTAGTGACCCTTACATTTTCTAGCGAGGAGTGTGTGGAGGGTGAGAGAGAGTGGGAATTAAGGGTGAAACCGAGCCTAGAATTGCGGTTCTGGAGACGGAACTGGACTCCCAGGTTGATCTTACATGCCGGAACTGGACTCGTGAGTCCGGGTCCAACCCGTGGACCCGGACTTGCGAGTCGCGAGTCCATGGCCTTGCGAGTCTGGGTCCACTCAGTGGAGCCAGACTCGCGGGTATGCTGGACTCAGACTCGCGAGTCATCCCCATCATGAGTCTAGTCTCCAGAGTTTTATGTGTCATAAATAGAATACACCAATAAACGATCTGAATAATGGTTCAGGTCTTGGACAGAGCAACCTCAATTAACGGCTCTTCAATCATAAAACCATTGCAGTTGATACGCACGTTATCCCCAAACAAAGTGAAAGGTGTCACCGGTGTCCGGCTAGCCAAAAAAGCCGTTGATGTACTACTTTGCCCTGTTTTGCCTGTATATTACCGCGAATATTCATTCCATCGAGTCTAACCCAGAATAGTCTGCTCATCCTGTTTGCATTCGGTTCCGCGGCATCACCGCCGTGTCTTCCCTCTGCTCACCGATAGCTCACTCCTTCTTCTTCATTCACTCTCAGCTCTCACTCCTACATCTCTTTGCTCCCTCACTCTTGCTTCGTCGCTCAATCCCCTCACCTATCCACTCCAACTCCGTGCTTCCACCATCCACATTCTCTCACCGTACTCCTGTCCATTCAAGCTCTCTACCGCAACTCTTGCATCCTGCAAGTCGTCCTTTTCGACTAGCTCCCTGCCTTGCTTTGCAGCTCTTTGCCTTTGTCAGCACCTCACACACTTTCCGTGTTGCACTTTTTCTGCTTGTGTCTGTTGAGTGTCTTCCACTCCTTTCATTCTTATGACATGGTATCAGAGCATCAGGTGACATTGCCTGGTTCCTCCTGACCACGTCTTTGCTTCATCACTTCAATCACCGCCCTCTACCGCCCGCACTTTCTCAGTCATTGTCTGTCGCCGCCACTGCTCTACGCCTTCCAGCTTCATCTACAGCTGACGTCGACAGCATTGATCCGATTTCTCCTCAAGCTGTGGTATTCCTCATTGTTGTGACGAAGCCGTGCCTCCAATCAATACGTCCGTGGCAAAGTTCAACACTTCTCTACCGTCAACAGCTCACAGCAGCTCTCAAGCCGCCCTCTGTTTCCATTTTCATCGAATCTTCCTACCGCCTTGGAGTCTTCTTCTACTCGCCTCCATTTCTCATCGCTAACCACTCTTACTTGTAGAATCTTCCTGCTTGCTTCCCTCGCTACTACTTCCTACATTATCAAGAGACTGTGTGGCACGGTCACCTTCCGTTGGCTTCCGCAATACCCTCTTGCCTCCATGCTCCTCCATCTGTCGCAACCATCGTCTTCCTCCTCCATCAGCTTCATCTGCATCATCCGCATCTTCTGCTAACTTATTTCTCTGCATTTCACGACTATCCATCGAGCCGCCCTCTCGCGTTGCCTCTTCCCATTCGCACCAGCAGTAGAACGTCGTCCGAAGTCAGGACATTGGACACCACCAGTCTTCATGCTTGTCGGTCTCGAGTCAACCGGAAAACAAGTCGTCACTCTCCTAGCCCCGACTGACGACTCCGCTCCTCTTGAACCGCCTTTGCTGCAGCAGCACTCCTCTATTGCCAGGATATTGGACACCACCAGTCTTCTTGCTCGATGGTCTCAAGCCAAGTGGGGACACAAGGTGTCACTCTCCTGAAACCAGAGGACCTCCTTGCTTCATCAGCCGCCTCTTCCTCTTCTGCCACATCTGCTTCATCAACCACAATCACCCTCTTCCTTCTTCATCATTAGCTGCGCTCCATCTGCCATCCTCCACGTTCGTCTACTTTATCAGCCTCATCAGCCTCATCTGCTTCCTTGTCATTGTTGCCATCCTCCGCATCATCATCATCTGCCTCATCAGCTTCATCTTCCTTGTTTTCTTCATCATCCGCAATGCACGTGGTTTTGCCCATGCGCCCAATCCTTCATCAATCCGCCACTGTTCAGCTCTCATCCACTGTCATCATCATATTTCTCTCGGCACAAGCATTTTCCCGGTCGAACCGCCAATCTCACGGCGACCTGCGTCCACGCCGATTCTTTCTGTAGCGCACGTAGCTCGTCCCTGTACCCAGACTTCATCAGTCATCCGCTTGTGCCTCTTCATTATCTATCACCAGCATCTGTAACTGGCACAAGGACCTGTACGAGCTAGCTGCCCGATTTTGTAACAGCCTGTACCCACGCCAGTGACAGATTTATCGTGGCACGTTGGCCCCTGTCTTCCCCTTGCCGCATCTCTACCCCTCTTTTATTCAGCGCACATGGTCCGCCCCTGCACCCAATTCATCATCAGTCTGCTGCTCTTCTTTCATCATCCTTCTTCATCATCTGCTCGGCACAAGGCCCGGTCGAACCGCCACTCTCTTGGATACATTTTACCGTCAGAAATTCCTCTTGATCATTGTACACCCTCCTCCTCATCCCTTCTATCGTCATCAACCTCGTCCGGCTTGGGCAAGGAACTACTCCAAGCCCGTACAACACGTCCCAACACGCCTCTACTTCGCATCCTCCTTACTTTCCACAAAAACGTTCGGCCGAGGACTCCGCTATGGAGTCCGTGGTGGGACTTTCGTGCGCCAGCCATGGACCCACACACTTAGAGACTAATTTCTCAAATTCCTTTTGCTGGAGGTCATTAATGAAGAAGACAACAACTTCATCAAGTGGCATCAAGACTTACAACGCGTCACTTGACGTGTCCTTATACAAGGCATCCGCCTCAGACCACAGTTCAGGGAAACGTTTGATTGGACTGCCCGACGCAACCCAACTACTGGCCAGATTACAAACATGCCCTCCTTCAAGCTCGAGCTCTCCTGTCACCACAACAGACCTTGTTTTTCACAACATCATCACTACCGAAGGTCACGATATCCCTGGCATTGTGGTAAGTATTGAAGAACGGTGACCGCTGGGAGAACCCCCTGTGCAAACTCCCAGGTGGAGAAGAGGATACACACTAAGAGGACTCCTACCAAGTGTACCACCTCCTCTCCTGTCCTACCACCACTCCCAGAACAATCTCCACCATGGCCTAAATCCTCACTCTCAAAGGATACTCTTTCCTATGAAAAATACACTTGAGTTAACCAGGAGATGCTTCTCATTCTTCCCTTATCGGTGTATGGGGGGATGTCTGAAATAGAATACATTGATAAAGGATCTCAATAGCGGTTCAGGTCCTGGACCGAGCCATCTTGACCAACGGCTCTTCGGTCATAAGACCGTTGCAGTCGATAGGCAAGTTTTTCCCAGTGACTGGTGTCACTCGCGTCCGGCTAGCGGAAAGAAGCCATTGCTATACTACTTTGTCCTGTTCTGCCTGTATATTACCGAGGATGTTCATTCACTCGATTTAACCCAGAACAGTCTGCTCATCCTATTTGCTTTCGGTTCTGTGGCATCACCAACTTGTCTTCACTCTGCTTGCCGGTCGCTCACTCCTTCTTTGCCATCCAGTCTTAGCTCTCACTCCTGTATCTCTTTGCTCTGCCACTCTTGCTCCGTTGCTCAGTCCCCTCACCTTGCCACTTCAACTCCGTGCATCTGCCGTCGACATTCCCTCACTGCACTCCTGTCCATTCAGGCTCTGTCTCGCAACTTTCGCATCCTGCCAGTCGTCCTTTTTGACTAATTTCCTGCGTTGCTTTGCAGCTCTTTGCCTTCATCAGCAACTTGTACACTTTCCGTGTTCCACTACTTTTGCTTGCTTCTACCGTAGCGTATTCCGCTCCGTTCATTCTTCTCACATGGTATCAGAGCATCAGGTGACATCACCTGGTTCCTCCTGACCACGTCTTTGCTTCATCAATTCAATCGCCACCCTCTACCGCCCACACTTTCTTAGTCATTGTCTGTCTCCGCTGCCGCTCTGCACCTTCCAGCTTCATCTACAGCTGACGTCAGTAGCATCTCTTCAATTACTTCTCAAGTGGTGATGGTCCTCATCATTGTGACGAAGCCCTGCGTCGAAGTGCTGAACTTGGCCTGTGGCAAAGTTCAGCACTTCTCCACCGTCAACAGCTCACAGCAGATCTTCAGCCTTCCTCTGTCGCCATCTTCATGGAAGCTTCCAACCGCCTTGGCGTCTTCGTCTACTCGCCTGCATTTCTCATCGCTAACCACTCTTAATTGTAGACTCTGCCTGCCTGCTTCCCTTACTACTGATCCCGACATCCTCGAGAGACCGTGTGGCACGGTGACCTTGCATTTGGCTCTCGCAGCACCCTCTCGCCGTTGCACTTGCGGCCTGCGTGGGCGTTTGCCGTGTAGTCTTGGATCTCACGCTCCAGTGTGTCGGGCGGTGTCTCTTCAGCCACTGATTCAGGCTCCTCGTAGAGCTGCTCTATGTTAGCTACTGAGCTAACCACCTCTGGCAGAGAAGCCGCAAAACCGAAAAGCTCACAAAGGTTTTTAGGCCTTCTTCCTTTGTTGACATGTGTCATGCACCCGAAACTTAATCAGGCATACACTTCACCTTCAAGAGTACTAACGCCTTAGCATTACATCTCAAGAAGAGCTCAAGTCGTGGGGCTCCAGTTTGGAGGCATCGCTGGATCCGCATCACTCTGTCTCATGTGCTACACTGATGCTGATTGGGGAGGGAATATCGATGACAGAAAATCTACCTCCGGCTTTGTGTGTATGTTGAATGGAGGTGGAGTCAGTTGGGCAAGTCGCAAGCAACAATGTATCTCTCTCTCAACAGCTGAAGCTGAGTACATCGCCTTGGCTGAGGTGTGTAAAGAGATGCAGTGGCTACGAAGCTTGCTATCTAAGATGAAGACACCACAGGCAACGGCGACAGTCATCAAGATTGACAACATGAGCGCCATTGACATGTCAAAGAACCCCGTCCTGTCTAGGCGCACAAAGCACATCAAGATCCGCTACCACTATGCTCGAGACTTGGTCTACAACCAGACAGTGGAGCTCGAGTATGTCGGTACCAAGCTCAACCGAGCTGACATGCTTACAAAGACATTGGACAAGGATCTCCACCAGGCGGGCAGGCAAGGTATCGGCATGGTCAACGCACGTGATGAAAAATGATGATGGTCACTGACGCAAGGTGCAAGGGAGAGATTTGTTGAATGTTTTTGCCCCTTGTTCAGTGTTATAGGACAGATCAGGAATGCTCTGCCCCTTGTGGAGGTATGAACCCTAGATCTGTTGTAGTGTGACTCAACTATGCTCTGTCTCTTGTGAGATATGACCTGTGAGTACACCATGTGGGTGAGTGGTTACCTTGGCCATTTTGTTGATTTGGCCAAGTGAGAGGTCATGAGTTTGATCATGGCCCCATGCATATCTTGTTTGCTGTGGAAGCTTCCAAGAAAGAAAGTCCGTAGCTTCTTGGACGCTACATGGTTGGTCTCTCACCTTGACACTAGGATGCATATGTGTCAAGCCCACAGTGCAAGTCTATTGGTGACGTGGCTGGTTCAGGCCACTTCCCAGGAATGTGGTTTTGAGTTCTAGGACTGGACAGACAGCTATAAAAGGACTTGTCTTGCATGCTGATCAATAAACCCTGAAGGTAGCGCATGATGCGCTACACGTCCTGCCAGTGAAGTAGACCGGGATTGGCCACAAACCGGCTCACCTGCCCAACAGCATGGGCTATATCTGGTCGGGTGGCGAACATGGCATACATCAGACTGCCCACTGCAGACTGATATGGGATGCCTAGCATGTCAGTTTTCTCCGCTTCGTTGGATGGGGACATGGGGGTGGAGAGTTTGCACTCCGAGCTCATGGGTGTGCTGGCAGGTTTGCAATCTGCCATGTCGTATCGTTTGAGGATGGAGTCCATGTATTTTGTCTGGTTCAGGCTGATGGTACCTGCTGCTGTGTCGCGCTTGATGGCAATTCCAAGATAGAATTCAAGAGGACCCATGTCCTTCATCTCGAATCTTCTACTCAGCTGCCCCTTGAGATCGTCTAGCAGTTGCGTTGAAGAGGAGCATAGAATCAGGTCATCAACGTACAATACGACCAACATAGTCCCTTTGTCACCCTCATGCACGTACATGCTAGGGTCATTGTCAGAGTGCATGAAGGACTCCTTGGCCATGAACGTGTCCATCTCCTGGTACCAAAGTCTTGGCGCTTGTTTTAGCTCATAGAGTGCCTTCACCAATCTGCACACCTTTCCCTCAGGAGCATCAACCCCCTCTGGAACCTCCATCAATACCTCCTTGTCAAGTTTGCTGTAAAGGAAGGCTGTCTTGACATCCATCTGGTGGACCTCCATGTTCTCGACAGCAGCAATGGCGAGCATTGACCGGATGGAGGAAAACGTCACAACCGGAGCAAAGGTCTCATCATACTCTGCACCAGGCCGTTGGGAGAACCCCTTTGCTACCACCCATGCCTTGTACTTGTCTATCTTGCCATCCTGTTTCCTTTTTACTTTCAGCACCCACTTGGACCCCACAACGTGAGCCCCGGCAGGTCTTTCCACCAGCACCCATGTCCCATTCTCTTCAATGGAGCTGATTTCACTGCGAATTGACTTGTCCCACTCTGCTTTGTCAGGCCGAGTGAGTGCCTCTGCGACAGACGTTGGCTCTCCTTGAACCAAGAATGAATAGTGGAAGCCTGTCCATTCACCTCTATCTGCGTCGTAATGCTACAGAGGTACTTTGAGGCGTGAACTACTCCTTGAACCTGCTGGCTGGTGCTGTTGATGTGGAGGCTGGAGGTCTGGTTCATCGCTGATGATGGGAGAGGCATCGTCCTCATGTTCCGGAGGATCGGATACGTCGGAATCAGAGTCTGATTCCTCCGAGTCATCTTCATGAGCTCCTCTCCCTGTTGCAGCACCTATCCCATGCCATTGTGCTGGTGCTTTGTCTCCCTCTTCAAGAAGAGTGAGCCATTCTCCCTGTTTTGGAGCGTTCTCGAGTTTGAGATGCTCTCCCTTACTCAGAGACGTTTCATGGAAATCCACGTCTTCGCTGCAGATGACCTTCTTGGTTCCTTGGTCCCACAGTCGATAAGCTTTGTGGGCGGTGTCATAGCCGATGAAAATGCACTTTCGTGCTCTTGCATCGAGCTTTCCAGGGCCCTCACTGGCCTGGACCTTTGCAAACCCGGTGAAACCGAACACCTTGAGATGGGAGGCGTCCGGCTTCCTGCCTGACCATGCTTCTTGAGGCGTCTTCAACTGTTGTGCCTGCTTCTTCTTGCCTCTCCTTCACAGAGCTGTTGCAGGTATGAGGTTCACAAGGTAGGTAGCCGTACGTGTTGCTTCAGCCCAGAACCTAGGAGGAAGCTTGGCGTCAAAGAGCATGCACCTTGTCATGCCTAGGAGCATCTGGTTCATCCTCTCTGCTACGCCGTTGCTTTGAGGTGAGTAGGGCGTAGTTTCCTGGTGTTCAATTCCCTGTGTCTTGAGCCACTCCCTACAAGCTTCGTACTCTCCCCCGTTGTCCGTCCTGAATGCCTTCACCTTCTTTCCACTCTGTTGCTCAACCATAGCGACAAAGGCCTGCAGATTCTCCTTCACCTCAATTTTCTTTTGGAGAAAGTATATCCAGACTTTGCGGCTGTTGTCTTCGATGCATGTGAGGAATATCTGCCGCCTCCATTTGAAGGTATGCGAAAGGGACCACATACGTCAGAGTGGACAAGATCAAGAGGTGCGAGAGCACGCGTGCCATTGCGCTTGAAGGGTTTCCTTTTTGCCTTGCCTTGAAGGCATGGCTCACACATGATCTCTGCTCCGTCCACCTCATCACCTAGCTCCATCCCACGCACTAGCTCCTGCTTTCCCATGAGCTCCAATGTGCGATGAGCCACGTGCCCAAAGCGCCTGTGCCACAGGTTCTCGGAGGATGTGCACAGGCTAGAATGAACAGCCAGTGGCTGCATTTGCTTGCGGTTTTGTTGCCGAATCATCTGCTGCCACTGCTTTCACTGCTCCAACATGTCCTTCCTCATCTGAGTCTACATCGTTGCTCTCCTCATCATCACTCTCGACCAAAGAGTCAGCCGTTGAAGTTGTCGTTTTGGTCTGCAAGACGTAGAGTCCATCAACGCGCGGAACTTGTGCGACAACCTTCTTGGCAGAGTAGGAGATGTTGATGTCCTTAGTAGGAACTATCACCGCTTCCTTCTCTGTAAAGACCACTTTCATGCCATGGTCAGTTATCTTAGAGACAGAGAGCAGGTTGGCTGTGACGGAGGGCAAGTAGGCCACCCCCTCTAGCTTGAGGTCGGAATCTCCACCGTTGACACCCACTGTGACCAGCTTGTCACCAATCCCCTCAGCTGCCTCAACCTTGTCGTTGGCGACTCTGAAGTTCTTGTTACATGGAGCAAGAGAGATGAAGTCTCTCTTTTTATAAGTGGTGTGCTCGTTTGTGTACGAGTCAAGGCCATAGGCTCCTGGCCTGAGTATGGCCCTCCCTTTGTTGTAGGCACACTCAGCCATCAAGCTTGTGGGATCCTTCCCACCATTTACCCCTCGCCATTCATCCCCGTCTCCACCCTCTCTCTTGGGTGCACGGCACTCTCGAGCCCAGTGTCCAGCCTTGTCATAGTTGTGGCAGTTTCCTTGGCGCTTTGTACCCCTTCCACTGTTGCTAGTGCTATTGTTTCCCTTGTACCCAGAGGAGGAGGTATTGCGGAAGGTGCCGCTGCTCCGTGAGGCAAAGGCAGCCATTTTTGCTTCACTACTGCTACGACGCATGGCTTCATTCCGTGCATACTCAGAGACGGTGGTGTAGGAAACTAGATCTTCAGTCTACCCTCCAATCACCGTTATCATGGGGCCCCAAGTTTCCGACAGCGTCATCAGAAAAATCCTGGCCTGCATGTCGGATTTCAGGTTCCACCCCATGCCGGTGGCTTGTTGCAAGAGCGTCTTAAACTTCTGCATGAAGGCGGAGACATCCTCCCCTTCACCAAGCCTCATGCTGATGAGGTTTTGTAGAATGAAGAGACGGTTGGCAAGTGAGGAGGAGTGAAACACCTTGTCGAGTGTGGCGTATGCCACGGCTACCACTGTACAACTGCTGATGTATGAAAGGACTGAGGGTTGTATGGAGGACACAAGAATGGCAAGAGCCTTCTTGTTGAGCTTGACCCATGCCACAAGGTCAGCACCCTCCTCCTTTGGTGCTGGGATAGTTCCGTCAAAATATCCTAGCAGATCTCTGTCATCCATGATGATCTCAAACTGCCCCTTCCAGAGTGCAAACCCATCTCCATCAAACTCGAGGATGGGCGAATGATTCCCTGGTTCCCCTGTCTCTGCCATCCCTACAACTACAACTGCTACAGCTGCTGCACCTGTTGTTGATGCCGATGAACCTGTGTTTGAGGCCGCTGTAGGCTGTTGGTGAGAAGAGGAAACTGCTTCCCCCGTTCAAGTTGGCCGTTGCAAGCAGATGTAGGCTGATGTAGGCTGATGTCAGCTCCCAAGGTAGAAAGGTGCATATGTGTTGCATTCCCCTCCTGCTGATGTTGCCCTACAAACAGAAAAGTTGGGTGAGAGCGATGGCACTGTCACTGCTTGTGACCTTAGCGGTTGCGTGCGTGAAACTTCCCTAACCAGAGGAGTGGGCCCATAACCCTTTGTTAGCTACTGAGCTAACCACCTCTGGCAGAGAAGCCGCGAAATCGAAAATATCACAAAGGTTTTTAGGTCTTCTTCCTTTGTTGAGATGTGTCATGCACCCCAAACTTAATCAGGCATATACTTCACCTTCAAGAGTACTAACGCCTTAGCATTACATCTCAAGAAGAGCTCAAGTCGTCAATACGCAAGAGAGCATCAAGAAAGGGTTTATTGATCAGCATGCAAGACAAGTCCTTTTATAGCTGTCTGTCCAGTCCTGGAACTCAAAACCACATTCCTCGGAAGTGGCCTGAACCAGCCACGTCACCAATAGACTTGCACTGTGGGCTTGACACATAAGCATCCTAGTGTCAAGGTGACAGACCAACCATGTAGCATCCAAGAAGCTATGGACTTTCTTTCTTGGAAGCTTCCATAGCAAACAAGATATGCATGGGGCTAGGATCAAACTCATGACCTCTCACTTGGCCAAATCAACAAAATGGCCAAGGTAACCACTCACCCACATGGTGTACTCACAGGTCATATCTCACAAGAGACTGAGCATAGTTGAGTCACACTACAACGGATCTAGGGGTCATACCTCCACAAGGGGCAGAGCATTCCTGATCCGTCCTACAACACTGAACAAGGGGCAAAAACATTCAACGGGTNCCAACCATGTAGCATCCAAGAAGCTATGGACTTTCTTTCTTGGAAGCTTCCATAGCAAACAAGATATGCATGGGGCTAGGATCAAACTCATGACCTCTCACTTGGCCAAATCAACAAAATGGCCAAGGTAACCACTCACCCACATGGTGTACTCACAGGTCATATCTCACAAGAGACTGAGCATAGTTGAGTCACACTACAACGGATCTAGGGGTCATACCTCCACAAGGGGCAGAGCATTCCTGATCCGTCCTACAACACTGAACAAGGGGCAAAAACATTCAACACTCTAGAGGGTCCACCAAGGCCACCTCCACCATTGTCTTTTTGTTCTGCTTGTCCTTGTCTAGACCCTGCTTGGCTGCTGCTGTCGAGCCCGTGAGATTCTGCTGGTTGTTGCTGTCGCTAGAAGATGCACCTGCTCATGCGGCTGTAGATGTTGACTCAATAGTTGCAGCATCTGCCAAAATGCAGCAGAAACACAACACCATACAATATTTGGAGAGGCCAAAAAACATTGATGCTTGGATTTCAACATACATTTCAGTTTATTCCATCCTCCCAACCACTCCCCCACAAATTACCTGCTTCATTGCCATCGGGGTCTGCTTGTGTTGCCTGCCCAGCTCTTGCGGCGGCTTGGACAGGAGCCCATTGTTCCTTCTTTGCCCTGCGGCATTAAGCCTTCTCGCACCATGGCTTCAGTTCCTCCAAGATCTTGACCTCCAACTCCACGACGTTCTTCACACCGACCAGTTTGTGAACGTGATCCAAGAACCGCATCTTGAAGCGAGGGTCTGCCACTGTCGCCAGCACATGCCTCATCGTACATTTCTTGACATTCTTCTCTAGCTGCAGAAACATAACAACAGAAATGAATGCAGTCACATGAATGTTGTCACAGACAGAAAGGAAAAAGGCCACCACCTTGACAGCCACCATCACTACCGCCATCACCACCATCACCACCATGACTACCACCACAATTACCACCATCACCACCACCAACATCACCACCACCACCATCACCACCATCACCACCATCACCACCATCATCTTGTCCTCTGCAATAGTGAGGTCTGGCTTGACGTCCAACAGCATCTGCTCTTGCGGTTCCAGTGGCTTATTCTGCTGTACTTTCTTTTTTTGCCTGGCTGGCCTTCACCTGCCAGCTGTTGAGCTCCTTGAAAATGAGGCTAAAGAATGGCAGCACAAGCGTTATTGTGTTTGAACACTGTCCTGGCGTGCTCTGATCCACCTAGGTGTCCATGGCTGCTTAGTGCAAAGAGACGTCCAGGGGAGGTGTGTGCTTTGAATCGCCACAACACCAAGGGAGCAAAATCCTGGCGGAATACAGGTTGCAAAAACTGCGGAGGGCTTAAGAACATTAATGGTTATTTATATTACCAAGATTACATCGGATTCTCATAGCCTGTGATCTAAGCTTTCCAACGCATCCAAGCACGTCCAAAACAGAGCAGTAGAGCCCCTGCTATGGCCGTTGAAGCATCCCACGATGGAGCCGTCTACCATGCCCACAAATGGAGGTGACGGGAGGCGCTTCGATAGTGGCCTGTCGAAGCACCCTTCCTGGCCCTCCAATGTGGGGAGAGGCTCACCCTGGTGCAGGAGACCTCCCACGTCCCTTCCTTTGTGGCCCTTGTGCCTTTGGAGCTCATTGGAGTCTAATTTAGACCACCGGCGGTGGAATTATCCCGTCACAAAAGACGGACACCCAGATTCCACCTGCCTACAATCCAAACTTCGGATAGGGCTAACTTTATAGATTATCAACCAAATTGAGTAACTGAAAGCTCAAAATCACATGACAATCCATGCATTCCAAATCTGCCGTCAGATTAGACATTCAACCACTCCCTATGGGTCGAACCAGGCAAACGGCAAACGACATCCATGGCAGAGGCACTTTTTGACAATCTCCTCCATGCACCATTCATGCCAGATCTCTCGTGCTCACTCCTGCTCATCCGCTCCTGTGCCTTCAATCCCTTCACAACTTGTCAACCAAAGTCCTGCACGGCTGATGACGTGCTAATCCTTGGGTTACACCTTGGTCAAGCAATCCGTGAGCATGTGCTTTGTGGTGCAATGCTGCAATACAACCTGTCCTTCTCCAACATGTCGCATGCGTAATGGCAGCGCATGTCGATGTGCTTCATCCTCCTGTACCGTGTCAGCTTCTTGGTCAGTGAGATGGAGCCAATGTTGTCCTCTTGAACCACCGTAGGCTCCTGCTACGGCACGCCTAGCTCCCCCAGCAATCTGTGGAGCCACACCGCTTCCTTGACCGTCTCGGCCAGTCCGATGTACTCCACTATGGAGGTGACGACGCAAACCTGCTTCTTGCTGCACCACAAAACCGCTACACCAGTGAGGAAGAATACATAGCCAGGAGTGGACTTCCTCCCATCCACATCTCCGGCGTAGTGCACGTTAGTGTAGCAGACCACCTGCAAGGGATCTGACTTCCCCTTTCCGTCGTACTTCAGGCACGCATGTCGCGTTGCCTGCAAGTACCAGAGGATGTACTTTTCCGCCTGCCAATGTAGTGGCCCAGGGTTGGCCATGTTCCTGCTCACCTCACCCACCGCGTAGGCCAAGTCCGGCTGAGTCTCCACCATGGCATACATGAGGCTGTCCACAACAGTCTGGTGGGGCGCCTCCGCCATATCCTCCTTCTCCTCTTTGGTTTGTGGCGCCATCGCCGCACTCAGCTCACAACTTGTGGAGACCGGACTGCCCACTGGTTTATATTCCTCCATGCCGTACCTCTTCATGACCTTGGCAACGTACTTGGCCTGCCCCAACTCAAGTGTGTGCGCCCTCCAGTTCCACATAATGCTCACCCCAAGGTAGTACTCCAGCTCTCCCATGTCCGTCATCTTCAATCTAATGCTCAGCTGCTCCTTGAGCTGTTGCAAAGCCGCCAGAACTAATGAGCTCAGGATGATATCGTCCACGTAGAGTGCAACAATCTGGTGGAGGTCCTTGCTGCATCGCACGTACAAGCTGTGGTCTGACTCATAGTGCTTGAAGCCGAGCTTCGCTATGTAGCTGTCCAACTGTTGGTACCAGTACATGGGTGCCTGTTTTAGCCCGTTCAAGGCCTTCCGCAGCTTGCACAACTTGCCCTCCAGTACATCCACCCCCTCCGACACCATAAGGTAAATCTCCTTATCGATGATGCTCTTCAGGAATGCCATCATGACATCCACGTTCTTCATGGCTGCCACCGCGAGGATCGTTCGGATGCTTCTGAATTTGGCAACAGGTGCAAACGTCTCATCATAGTGTTCACCTTTTCGCAGCGCGTACCCCTTTGCCACCCGCCGCGCCTTGTACTTCTCCATCCTGCTGTCCTTGGTGAGCTTCACGTTGAACACCCACTTAGAGCTAATCACCTTCGACCCCTCAGGCCGATCCACCAGCTCCCAAGTGCCGTTCTCAGCAAGGAACGCAAGCTCTCATTTTATTACGTCATCCCACTGCTACCCGTCAGGAGGTGCAAGTACCTCTTGTACGGTTTTCGGCTCTGTTGCAGCTGCCATCATTCACCGCACCATGCCGACCCAGTGGCCCATGCTTGCATTGTACAGCTTTGCCACATTCCGCTGCCTGCCTTCGGTTCCGACGCGGCGACCTTGGCGATGTCGGGTACTGGTCTTGCTGCTGCTCTGTTACAACGTTGTCCTCAGTTGCGGTCTCCTCCGCGTCGGCTGCTGCATCTTGTGCTCCACCAGCACCTGCACTTGTTGCATTGCCTTGCTACGCTCCAGCACCATCCTCCTCTGAAGACCTGTCGTTGACCTCCGCAGCCACGGGCTCCTCCTGACGTTCAAGGAGTTGGAACCACTCCCCCTCCTTTGGAGAGTGCATTGCGTCGATGGTGTTGTTGCTGCTGTAGTAGCTCTGCTGCTCATCAAACGTGACGCTATGGCTGGTGATGACATCCTCCGTCCATGGGTCAAAGAGGTGGTATGCCTCGAGCGCACTCTCATACCCAACAAACGCGTACGCCTTTACACGCGGGTCCAGTTTTGAGTGTTTTCTTTGCACGGCCTGCACCAACGCATGCGCCTTACACCCAAATGCCTTCAGGCATGCAACTCTTGGCTTACGCCTGCTACACGCCTCCTACGGCGTCTTCCAGCCGCCCTTCCCCTTCAGCACTGCCATTGGGGTGAGGTTGGTGATGTAGCATGCTGTACTCTCAGTCTTTCCCCACAGGCTTCATGAAAATTTAGCATTCACGAGCATCGTCCATGCCATGATGAGTAGCATCGGATTTATACGCTCTGCCACGCCATTAGATTGCAACATGTACAACGTGGTTGGATTCCACTCAATGCCCTGCTCCTTGAGCCATCCTCCGCAGCCCACATACTCGTCGCCATGATCACTATGTAGCGCTCTGACCTTGCGGCCAGTCTGCCTCTCCACTACTGTAACATACTTCTCAAGCTGGTCCAGCGCCTCACTTTTCCGCTTCATGAAGTAGACGTAGAGTTTTCTGCTGCAATCATTGATGAAATTGACAAAGTACCCCGCGTCCCAAGGGACGGTTTCTTAATCAGTTCGCACATATCACTTTGCACGACCTCGAGCAGGTTCTCAGCTTGTCGCTGTCTGTCTTCAAACCGGTTGCGCTTCGCCTTGTCCACGATGCAAGGCTCACACTTGTGCTCTACGGAATCTGTTGCTGTGTC
This sequence comes from Penium margaritaceum, assembly GCA_023375785.1. Classification (NCBI taxonomy): domain Eukaryota; kingdom Viridiplantae; phylum Streptophyta; class Zygnematophyceae; order Desmidiales; family Peniaceae; genus Penium; species Penium margaritaceum. Next base: position 94,620 of record SZWC01005755.1, on the reverse strand, counting down.
TACTGCATCGGTGATGTCGAGGCCGCAAACCATATCGTGCTTCGCCATCTCTTGCATGACTGTGGGCAACGAGTGCCCCAGGTGCCGATGCCAAAATTGTAGGTCTTCTTCCCTAGCCTTTAACAAGGTTGACGGCGCGTGCTTGTGGGTCTGCTGAATCTGCTGTTGAGGGGATGACTTTTTTCTCAACGATGTAGAGGCCTCCCTTGCGCTTAGCTTTGAGCACGACCTCACCTCTGCCGTCCATCCGCACGGTTGCACCTTTCCTCCAAAAGAGCACTTCATACCCCTTGTCTGTCAAGTGACTTAGACTCAAAATGTCAGACAGGCCAGGGAAATGTTGCACGTTTTGGATTACACGCTGCACCTTCTTACCACCAACCACCACCTCCACGTCCAGGTCACCTTGGCCGGCTGCAGGTTCGACCTCGTCCTTAGCGACCACCATGGACTTCGCGGACTTGGTGTAGTTGATGAACCCTACCTTCTCGACTTGGGTATGCTCCTCCGCACCTGAATCAAGGCAGCACCGGTTTGCGCCCTTCAGTTCGTGGTTCTTAATGCTGTTGAGGAGCTCCTTCTTGCCTTTGGTGCCTTTGCCGTCGACCTGCGCCTCCTCCGGATACTCCTTGGCCTAGTGGCCCTCCTTGCCAAAGTTTGTGGCACGCACCCGTCTTGGTTCCCTTCTTGCCACCACTCTCACTGCGACCTCCCTTGCCGCTGCTGCTGCCACCGTGCGTTTTGGTGACCAGGGCAGTTAAGGATGATGAGGTCTTGCCACCGCTGTAATGGTGCATCTCGTTGCGGATGTACTTGATGAATTTGCGTAGGTGAGTTTATCCTCCTCCCAACCTCCCAATACGGTGATGAGAGGGCTCCAACTGTCGGGTAGAGCCATGAGAAGCACCATCGCCTGCATCTTTGTGTCAATCGTCCAACCCACATCAGTGCATTGTGAGGCAAGAGACTTGATCTGCTGCATGGCGGAAATGACGTCCTCACCATCCTCCATTCTCACCATCAAGAGTTGCTTGATTGGAAAGATCTTGTTTGCAAGGGATGTTGATTGGTGGATGGAGCAGAGCTTCTTCCACGCATCATCTCCCAAAGCATAGCAGTCGATGTAACCCCATTCAGATTTGTGCAGCGCCAACAAGAGGAGTATCGGCGCCTCCGTGTTTGTCTTAGTGATGGTTGTCTTCTCCCCATCCATTGCTCTCGCACCTTGAACCGTTGTGCCCTTCATAAGCTCCAGCAGTCCCTTGTAGTAAGATGGATCTCTACATGCCACCGCCATAGCCCAATCCAGGGCCGCCCATTTTCTTTTATATGGGCGAGGACTCTGTCCTACGTGCCAAGTTGAACTTCTGCTTGGACAGTCTCAAACTGCGACGGCGAAGTCGCTTGGAGCGACACTCCCGTGCGTTGCAGAAACTGTGAACGTCTTGGCAGGTAGATGAAGGCGGGTGCTGTCTCGGTCCATTTTAGGATGTCAAGGTAGCCACGCACATTCATGACAATATCAAACTGCCATTTCCACAAGGGAAAACCTGTCCCCGTGAATTTGGACATACCCGCCTCAAGGCGGGCTTGAGTCGGATCCGCCATTTTTGGCGGTTGCTCGTCTTCTCTGCTTCACTGCTACTCTGCTTCGTTGAGGCCGATGAGGCTGATGAGGCTGCTGACTGCGACCGTTGTCAAAAGGTGCAGTTGGTTCCGTTGCATACCCCTCTCGCCGATGATTGCCTAAGGCGATGGTGCCGTCGTGAGAGAACGGACTCGGGGTCGTACCACCTTCTAAAAAAGGGGTAGAGCTTAATCCCGTTGGGGCTCGAGGGTCGTGTCCAACATGGACAGAGTTGTTCCTCCTCCCCTAGTCCACCACGTGCGTGCACCCTACTTGAAGAAGCTGATGGAGCCGATGGAGCATAGTGCCTTAGAACCAGAAGTGTGGGCCCATAACCCTTTGTCAATGCGCCGGATAGCAACGGTCTAGAAAACGGGTCCCGACATGGGAGGCCGCCAACCGCTCTTGGTATTGCAACCAAGATAACATATCACCCTCGAAAGAGGAATCCACACTTTAGGTTTGTTTGGTTTGCAACCTCACGAAGTCCGCATGTTGGTCTTTAGTGTCTACGTTTGGTTGGACACTCTGTGAGGAGTCTCAAAAGCAAGAACTATAAATGGATGCATGCAAGGTATAGGCTTTTATACTTGTAGAGCTTTGCTAAAGCTTCTGCTTGTAGTGGCTCCACTGGAGCCAACCTCAACCTAGAGTCCTACTTGGCGCGTCCTTAGACCGCCAAGTGTCATCCTCAAGGCAGGCTCGAGTAAGCTTCCTAGAAGCTTCCTGTCCCACTTTTGGCCACAAAGAAAATTGTGACCGTCGCGGGGATCGAACCCGCGACCTCTCGTTTGAGACTCCGGTGCCTATTCAACCAAGCCAAAAAGGTATGGTTCCTATGATGAGCCACAGGGGACATACCCACTATGGGCAGTGCATTCCTGGCCCATCTCAGAACAGACCAAGGGGACATACTCCATAAAGCAGTGCATGCCTTGTCTGTATGTGTAGCTAGCCAGCTAAGCAGTGGACAAGGTGTATACTATTTCAACACACTGTACATGCCTCCTCATCGGTGTCTGCAACAAGAACAACAGTCAGAGAGAATTTTTCATCAGTCCCCTTCCTCACTGGAACTGGTTCTGAACCTCTTCAGATCCATTCTCCTTGGACGGACCGCTCTTTGGGCAGTGACTATCGTCACCTGTCACGACCTTTGGTGTGAGCTCAACCCTGCAGACCCCGATCTGATTCTGTTACCCCCATCTCTACGAGGATCCCCAGGCACTGGACACTCCATCAACTGGCAGCCGAACAAGCAGAGGATCACCCCTCTTTGGAAGCTCCCTTCTCTGTAACTGGATAGTACAACCACGCTTCCACTTCGTCTCAACTGGGCATCGCCCACTGCTCCAGCACACCAACTGCGTCCACCAGACAAAATGCATGCACAAAGCAGCCTTGTGACATTACGCGGGGGTGTCAGAAAACTACTTAATGATCACAAGGCTGCCCCATTGCAGGAAAATATAACGGACATACCCTTCTCCGAGATACCCACTTCCTGCACGAGTGCAGGTGGAAAATACACGAGAAAGACCGAGATCACCTCCGCCAAGGACCACCGGTGTCTCGCACGTCCGAAGACCTTCCGCGAGCTGACCAGACAACGGCCAGCACACCGGACCATAATCAACGGTGATCCGAGCCACAAGCCTACCGGGGCAACCGGAGATGATCGACATGGGAAACCGCCACCCGAAGATCCGCGTCCCGGTACTCACTACAAGACAAAGAGACAGCACCACGGAAACTCATGGTCACATCCGCATGCCCAACGACTGCCGACGTGCAGAATTTGCCGTACCATGCGACCCCAGCTGAGAGCAGCAGCAGCAACAGCAGAACGCTGGCGACGCCACATCTCGCACCGCCCTCCATAGGAACCCAATCCTAGCTTAGGACCTAGACCTACTTAGGTAGCTGCTATTTTACCTTGTATTTGCCTCTTCTACTCATTCAATCATTGCCTTCATCCGTTCATCCGCTTGCCGTTTGCTGTTCCTCGCTTCCGGCTGCCCGCTTTCATGCTGTGGCGCCTCCCATCAATCTTGTTCATCACTCTTATCATTGCCTTGTGTCTGCCACTTCTGGCTGCAGCCTTTGCTCGTTCGCACTCGCTCACTCGCAAGCCTGCCCTTGGAAGTTGTTGCTAGGCCCGCTGCTCTGCCCGCTCCTCAGTGCCACGGTACCAGCTTCTGTCTCCCAGATTTGACGTTGTTCTCCATCTGACGTTTCCCCCAACATCATCCTCATCATCAACATCAACATCGCCTCTTGGGATTACCGCATCCACCCGTATCTGCCGAAGAGCCTCTGTTGCTCTACAATCAACTCAGTCCCAGGACCGGCTCGTGCCTTTTGGCACCGCTCCCATCTGAGTATCTCGCTTCGTCGCTTCCACTCCGTCGCTCCTTCATCAACATTCCTTCACTTGCCTACGTTCTCCTTGCATTGTCCTGCTGAGTCTGTGACGTCAGCAAGTCATCAGCCCTCTGCAGCTTTGACGATGCTTCTGCCGCCTCCTCATCTGTTCATCGCATCCATCTGCTTCATCTAATCGTCGTTGCATTTTCCTGACACTTGATGCAGCAAGAGGGTCTGCCATTGATGACCATGCATGATCTCCATCCCTAGGAAAACAGTTGCAGGACCAAGATCATTCAGCAGCCTGAAGAACTGCCTTGGCCCCTTTCACGACCTCTATCGAAGGAGACACGATAAGGAGGTCGTCCACATAGACCAGGATGGTAGTGAAGCTCTCATCTGTCCATTGAAGAACGAGAGACAGATCAGCGTCACTCTCCACGTAACCAGCACGTGTCAGTGTGTCGGTTATCTCTTAGTTTCAGCACCACCAGGATGATAGCTTTAGGCCGTAGAAGGCCTTGCACAAGTGCAAATCCATGTCACTGACCTGGAATCCAAGTGGCTGGACCATGTAGATCTCCTCTTCGAGAGTTTCTTAGATGAACACATTTTTTATATCTATGTCGTGCAGCTCCCAGTCATGCTAAGCATCAAACCCAACAAGGAATGAACCAAATGGTGCAAAGGTGTCGATGAAAGTTGTACCTTTTGATGAAATATAGGACTCCAACAAGAGTTATCTCCTACCTTAATAAAGGTTCAAGTCCTAGACCGAACCACCTTGACAACAGCTCTCTGGTCTTCCAACCTTTATGACCAATACTCAAGTCATCCTCAAACAACGTTACTTGTGTCACCTGCGTCCGGCTAGCAGAAAGATGTTATTGCTGTACTAATCATGGCAAGGTCATCTGCCTGCATTACCGCCATCTAACCTTGTGATCTGTAGATCTCGCATTCTTTGCCTCTCACCTCCTGCTCCTTCTCCTCCTCGTGACCTCATGGCAAGGTCATCTCTGTGAGGAAAATGGGACAATCTGACACTGCAGGCGAAGCAAAGGGGTGAGATACACCAAGGAGCGAAGCAAAGGGAAGTCAGAAGCAAAGCGATGATTGGTTGATTGATGAACAAGAGGCAAAAAAATGGATGCTACACACTTGCTTATGTATGCCTAGAGTCTGATCTTAGTCCTAGAACTGTAGGGCTACTCCAGATCCATAGTGCGGCGCGGGAAGCCGCTGCCGTTGTTGTGCTGCTGATGCAGCTGCTGTTGGCCAAAGTTGGTGCGCGACCCGGATGGGCTTGGTGGTGCGCAGGCAGGCTGGTCCGTGCCTGGTGAGGTACGTGTAGCGTTCTTGGATATCTTGGACGTGGTTGACGATGCCAGTGCTGTCGGTCTGCTGGATCGTAGTGGGGACCACACCGCGGTGGAGCTGGATGGCAACTGGCCGTTGTCCTACGCGGGAGTCTTCTTTGTGCGGAGGAGGGACGGCCATGCTGGCCGCTGGTGCGGATCGTGATCGGCTGTTGACTGCCGGTTGTTGCCATTGGTGCGGAACATGGTTGGCCTAGTCGGCTGGTTGCTGTCAGCGAGAGGGGCTCGGGCGGCAGGGCTGTCGAGCGCCGGAGGTGAGCCCGCTTCACAGGTGGGCAGATGAGTGTTTTCGGTGACGGCCGGCGGAGGGGATGTGGGTATTTTGGTGGCAGGGAGGAGTATAAGGGAGAGATCGAGAAAGCCGTGTGGCATTTGGATAATGTTCTGACAGCCGCCCGCAAGTCCACACGGCAAAAGAATGAGGGACTGGTGCCATCTTCTCGGCAGTGGAGGAGAGGAAGCGCCCATGTTAGAGGTGGGCCTTGGCAGCAGGCACAAAGTTCTGACAATCTCTCCAGCACTGGTCCACCTCTCGCAGTGCCCTCCGCGTCTCCTCCACCTCCAGCTGCCGCATCTGCTTTAAGCTAATCCATCTGCATCAGCTTCATCTGGAACTTCCTCTTCGCCTCTTTGCCACACCATCTCTACGAGCTGCTCTCTTGCGCGGGCATCCTATCCTTGAAGCTTCTTTGCCTCATCTTCATCCTGGAGTAGTCTCTTCCTCTGTAACTTCATTTGATTCAACAACCTCATCTGCCTCCTCTGCCACTTTTGTCATTTTCCTCGTCATCTGCCTCATCAGCTTCATCTGCTCCATCTACCTCATCTGCTTCATCATCAGCATCCTCCTCTACAATCTACCATTGCCATCGCTATCTCCTCCACGTTCTCTCAGCACTTCTCATATATGTCAGCAGTCTCATCGTCATCTTCATCATCGTCATCATCATCATCATCATCATCATCATCATCATCATCATCGTCATCATCATCATCATCATCATCAATAATCATCAACTATCAGCGCATGTGGACTTGCCCCTATGCCCAGTTCACCAACATCAATAAATCTGTATCTATCTGTTTCCGCGTGGTATCAGGTTCCGCCTGGTCAACTGCCAATCTCGCGGTGACTTGCGCTCACGGGATGGCGTGAGCGCAGGTTATCAACGCACGTAGTTCGTCCCTGCACCCAAAAATCAATCAATCAACCAATCCGCCTACCCCTTCCTCTTCTGCATCTGAAATGAACTTCAGGATCTATACGTGTCAGAAGCCAGTCTCGCAGCAACCTGCACCCAAGCCGGCAACAGATTTTGTGCTGCGTGTTGGCTTCAGCCTAACCCTTGCCAAATCCTAATTCCCTTACTGAATTTCACATGTGGTTCTTCCTTTCCCGCTTATCAATCATCAGCATTCATTCATCATCACCATCTCGGAAAAAGGCTGTGTACATGTCACTGCCAGCTCTTCAGTGACATGCACCCATGACGTCACTTTCATCACATTGTGCACATGGCTCGTCCCTGCATCCAGATCATCCTTCTCATCAAGACTTCTATCATCATCACCACCCTCTCCATCCGCGATAAGTGACGCATGTCATTCATCGAGGATGGCGAGCCAGAAAAAAAAAAAGAGAAAAAAAGCGTGATAAATATCACGCTTTTTTTTGCTGCCGGATATGGGGGACTAAAATTTCAACTCGTAGATATGGAAGCTAAAACCCTTTGGTCACATGGATACCACAGCTATAAAACCGTGAAGATTTACTACAGAAGGCCTTAGCAAGCACGCAGGACGCCATGGGAACTGTCTCACACCTGCTGATGGATGGACCACCACCCGACAGTGCCTCGGTGCCAAACGGGTCCATATGAGGGATTTGCACAAGCATGGACATGACTATATTGATGTTGTATCCAATTCCTGGCCTCTCACATCTGGTATGACCTCTTGTCTCACCCCACATGCTCACAGGCACATGTACAGAAGATTAAGTGATCATGGCTTCGCCTGGGGAGTTCTCACTCAAGACTGGCGCGGTTGCTGGCACCACCAAGCTCTCCTGGGAGGCTCCCTGGAATAACCTGTTGATCTCCTATATTTTCTCATGACTATTTCACTAGGATGTGGAATAAGCTAGACCTATTACACCTGGCTGCCTTGGTCTGCCTTGTGTTTTTTGCTTGTGGGTTTTGGGAGGAGCTGCAAATGTCCTGGGTGCTGATCCTTTAAGGGCCACCATGTCAGCCGTTGGTCGTACACCGTTGAGTACCGTCCTTGGTTAATAAGGAGAGATTGCGCTTGACCCCTGGTGGCGGTGCAATCTCTCTCGGTTTGATGCTCGATGCAAGGTGTGCGCTAGCCAGCTCTTACACGCCCGCTCACCCTCCCAACACTTGTCTTCTTTGTTTCTAAGCACAATTTCCACATCCATGGCGTGCGTGTCCCATGGGGATCTCCCCACTGAGCCTAAAACCAAGCCTGCAAGAACCATGGTCCAGATCCCTGATTCCGAGTCCGAATCCTGGAATTGCGGTTCCGGGTCCATGCCCCAGGACCGGTCCGGGAGGGGGGGGGAACCAAAGACCCGGGGTCGACCCCGGCAGCTGCCGCACTTATCTGCTCATTAGTGTGAGCCCTTATACACCCTTCATAGTTGACTCATCCAGTCACCATCGGTCCGTGAATTGGCAGTGGATGGACAGGTTGGTTGACTCAACTACAGCCCCCCCCCCCAACCTGCAAGCAAGGCTCAGATGCTAACTGTCCGCCATCCACCATCCTTGCTAGGGTTTCTCGCTTGCACCGTGCAACGAGAGAGTGGGGAGCTCCTCCAGCAGAACACCTCAGTGCTAGTGAGCAGCGAGTGAGGCAGCCAACCGCAAGCATGGCATCGAACCAGTCCGCTGCAGGTCCAGCTCTCCCCGCACCTCCTGCTGCTGGTGCTGCGGACAGAACAGAGCACTCCCCCATGCACCCCATGCCCTGACAACCGCAAACACCGCCCGTCTGTCATCTGGCACGTCTTCCACTATGTTGTTGTTGATGGCATCCCGTGCGCATGGTGCACGCTTTGTCCACCACGTCCTTCCTCCACAACGAAGGGCTCCTATGTCATCTCCGATGGCAGACTTCAAGCAGCTCCTGCTGAAGAAAGACCACACTCGATGGAAGGAGCTGAAAATGGCTAGAGCAGCACAGAACCTCGTCTCCGCAACCCATGCTGCTCAAGTGACTGCTACACATGTGGAGCCACGCAACTCCATTCTAGCCAGGTCTGTTGCTGGTGTAGGCGTTAGTTTCAACAAAAAGTACTTCCACAGCTGCATCTGGAAGTATGTGGTCGATAAAAACAAGATTTTCTTGTCCATCGAGTCAACCTAGCTACATCAAGGGCACTTGCACTGCAACCCCTTTGCAGTACTCCCTGGCACGATCACTCTTGCAAAGCAGATCAGATTGGGAGCTGCAGCTTTCCACAAGTGCATCAGAAATATGTTTCAAGCTGTAGAGTCGGGTGTTTCTTTTACCACAGATGGATGGCAGTCAGACGCAAACGTGAAGTACGTTGGCGTCACAGCTCATTGGATCCAGGATTGGGAGATGCAGGATATGCCATCGCTTTCCCGGCTGTTTATGGCTCTTCCACGGCCGAGAACGTGTTCAACCTGTTCTTGGCTGCTGTCAAAGGGTGGAGCCTTTGGGACAAGATTTTTTGCATGACAATGGACAATGACAACACAAAGAACTGCATGGTTGATAACTTTTTGGTGCTCTAGAATGATGCCTTCAGCAAAGCGTGGCCCATCCGTTGCATGGGGCACACCTTGACCCTTGCGGTGAAGGACTTGCTAAATGTGGGCAACATGAATGGTTGTTCACGCTGCGGTTCACCCGCAACATCGGCAACCACATCACGAAGTAGGAAAAGAGTGAGGAGAGCCTCATCAACGTTGCCGCGGCTCAGGGAGTAAAGTGCCTGTCGTTGCACATTGATACACCGACCCGCTGGAACTCTACCCTGGATTTGTGTGAGTGTGTGGTCCAGGTATGAATTGCTTGTACATCATGCTTTCTTGTTCTTGTGCTGATATCCTCGGCTGCTACCAAACGTCCTAGTCCTTCTGCTTCTGCATCATGCTCCATTTGTGTGTTTATGCTTATGCATCCATGTTCTTGCTTGGTGCTTTTGAATAATTATTTTAGGCATCCACTACAGGCAGGCTGCCTTGTAATAGTACATGAAGCCGGCAGGGAACTTTGTGCTTCTGTCCCTGCTGCTGCTTGTGATTGTGCTTCTGTCCCTTTTGTTGTTGCTGCCTTGTGCTTGTGCTTCTTCTCCCTGTTTGTGCTTGTACTCTGTGCCGTGTGCTTGTACTTGTGCTCCCTGTTTCAGCTGAAGGAGCCCCTGGAGTTGTGGCTGAAGAACAAGGCTGATGAGCTGGCTCCTAGTGGCACAGGCTGGGAGCTACTTGCCCTTGTCACGGTCGTGCTGAAACCCTTCCAAGGGTTTACACAGGACATCAGTGGCAATCGGTATCCCACGATATGTGAACATATGCCCTTGCCATGGATGTCGTTTGCCGTTTGTCTGGTTTGACCACTAGGGAGTGATTGAATGTCTAACCTGACTACAGATTTGGAATCTGTGCATTTTGCCATGTAATTTTGAGCTTTCAGTTGAGAATCCAGAAAGTTAGTCCCATCCAGAGTTTGGGTGGTAGGCGGGTGGAATCTGGGTGTCCGTCATTGGTGACGGGATGAGTCCATCGCTGGTGGTCCAAGTTCCACTCCAATCGGCTCTAAAGGCACAAGGGCCATAAAGGAAGGGACGTGAGAGGTATCCTGGACCAGGGGGAGCCTCCCCCCGCGTTGGAGGGCCAGGAAGGGCGCTTCGACAGGCCACTATCCAAGCGCCTCCCGTCACCTTCGACCGTGGGCACGGTGAACGGCTCCACCATGGGTTACTTCAACGGTCGTAGCAGGGGCTCTGCTACTCCGTTTTGGCGTGCTTGGATGTGTTGGAAAGCTTAGATAATAGGCTATAAGAATCTGATTTAATCTCACCAAGACAACTAACAATTAACGGTCTTCAGCCCTTTGCCATTTCCACAACCTGCATTCCGCCAGAATTCTGCTCCCTTGGTGTTGTGGCGATCCAAAGCACATACCTCCCCTAGAAGTTTCTTTGTACTAAGCTGCCGTAGACACCTAGGTGGATCACAGCACGCCATGACAGCATTCCTGACAAAGGGTTATGGGCCATCAACGAGACTCAACACTCCCACATCACAGGATGCACGTTGGCTGCCGAGGCCTACGCAAAACTCGCACACGTGCATCAATCGAACGCCCTAGCAAACCGACTCTTCATCTTCCAAAGGTTTATGTCGATGAGGGTGAGCGAAGGAGAATCGATACCCACATTTTTGCAGTCGTTCGACAATGTGCTGCAAGAGGTCCAACAAATGGAATGGAATCTTGACTCCAACATGAGTGCCATGATCCTTCTAATGGCACTGCCGGAAAGCTGGGGGTCCTTGATCACCGTATTTGGCGGTTGGAAGGAGGCCGATCTGACGTATGAGGCTGTCGCCGAACACGTCCGTAACGTGTCCATGCGACGCAGTGGCAGTGAGGCAAACATCTCAGCCTATGCCTCTCGCTTCGGTGGACAATGCGCAAGCTCTCCCTCCAGTCCAGGCAACCGCGGAAGCGGTGGCCGTGGAGGGAAAGGCAATGGTGGCGGGAAGAGTTCCAAGAAGCCTGGCAACTGTCACAACTGTGGCAAGGCTGGGTACTGGGCTAGGGACTGCCGTAGTCCCAAGAAAGAAGGCGGGAACAAAGGTGGAAAGGAGAAGAAGGAACTCACCAACATGATGGCTAGGGGGCTGCCCATGAAGGGGGCAGCGATCCTTAGGCCCGGGGCATTCGCCCTTGACTCGGACACCAACCACCACTCATCAAAAGAGAAGGGTGGATTTGTCTCCATGGCCGAATCTGTCATGCGCATCAAGTGTGCAAATGGCGGCGTCGTCCAAGCCATGGGCAAAGGGGACAAGGTGATCACGTTCAACGTGAACGGTGCAGAGAAGGCGGTCAACCTTCAAAAGGTGGTGTACATGCCCTCCTTCGCAACCAACTTGTTGTCCATCTCACAAATCACCGACAACAACATGACGGTGGTGTTCACCAACAAGGAAGCGGTTGCCCTAAGAAACGAGGACATCCAGATTTTGTACACCAAAGATGACCTCATGCTTCAAGTTCCAAGAGTCGACGGCCTCTACGTGTTTCAAACCAAAGTGACCAAGGCATCGGATGAGGGACTCGCATGTGCCACCAAGACAGTGGCACTGGAGCCAAAGGATGCACCACCGGCGACCGTTGCGGCCGCCACATCAACCAAGGATACTGACGCTGTGCTTTGGTACTGACGATTCGACCACGTGGCCAACAGCACACTGAAGAAGATGCAGGAGCAAGAGGTAGTCCACGGAATGGAAGGGTGCACCATGAAGCATGGCGAAGGGTGTACATTGTGTGAACCATGCCTCCAAGCGAAGGCAAAGAAGAAACCGTTTGGGTGAGGAGGTCAACGAGCAGAGCATGTCTTGGAGCTGATACACAGTGACGTGTGTGGACATATCCGCACATTGTCTAACGGAGGAAGCAAGTACGTCCTGACCTTCATTGACGACCACAGCCGCAAGTTGTGGATATACTTCCTCAAAACAAAGGGAGAGGTCAATGAGAAGCTCCTCGAGTTCGTTGCCATGGTGGAGCGGCAACCGTCCAACAAAGTGAAGATGCTCCGAAGTGACAACGGGAGTGAGTATGAGGCATGCAAGCCTTGGCTCAAGCATCATGGCATCCGCCACAAGAAAACCACCCCTTACAGCCCCCAAAGCAACGGCGTTGCCGAGAGGATGAACCAGACCCTGCTCGGCATGGTGCAAAGCATGCTCTTCGACGCCAAGCTCCCACCTCGCTTTTGGGATGAAGCAGCAACAACAGCTTGCTACTTCTTGAATCTCATACCAGTGACCGCCTTGTGGAAGCGTGGAAAGGAACAGGACAAGTAGCTGAAGACCCCACAGGAAGGATGGTCGGGAAAGAACCCCAACGCATCTCATCTGAAGGTGTTTGGGTCAACTGCATGGGTGAAGATCCAGTCCGGAGAAGGTGGAGGCAAGCTGGACGCACGTTCTAGGAAGCCTATCGGCTGGGACCAGGCAGCAGGCAAGCTCGTGAGGAGCCGCGACATCATGTTTGATGAACGCACCCTTGAAAAGGGAGAGCTGCTGGACCCGAACCTTGCTCCCAAAGCGGGAGAGTGGATAGTGTCGCTTGAGTCCGGAGACCAAGCACCCGACAACTCGCTCGCATTGCCAGAAGGTGGTGGGAATGGGAGAGCAGCTGTGGAGGATGACGCAGCATCTGACATGGACGCAGATACCGAGGCGACCGGGGCTTCCGAATCTGACTTGGAGTCTGACGACTCTTTTGACGACGACGACGACGACAAACCACCACCTGTGGAAGCACCAGCACCAAAGCAAGAAGCTGCACCACTACCCCGGCGCAGTTTGCGACCAAAGAGAGCACCTTTGCAAGATGAGGACGATTAAACTGGCCTTAGCTGGTCGTGCATGGCTCAGGGAGAGCCATCCACAGTGGCGGAGGCGATGAATGGCCCAGATGCGGCCAAGTGGAAGGAGGTAGTGGACAGCGAGCTTGCGTCCATTGCCGAGAACGGCACGTGGATGCTGGTGGATAGACCCGACAAGGTCCACGTGGTGGGATCCAAGTGGGTCCTCCGAGTAAAGAAGAAGCAAGACGGTAGCATCGACAAGTTCAAGACAAGGGTAGTGGCTAAGGGGTTCTCTCAACGCCCGGGCTCCGAATACGATGAGACGTTCGTGCCCGTCGTGACCTTTCCCTCCATCCGCTCTTTCCTTGGAATTGCAGCCGCAAAGAACCTGGAGATACACCAGATGGACGTCAAGACAGATTTTGTTTATGGGAATCTCGACAAGGAAGTGCTGATGGAGGTGCCTGAAGGAGTCGAAGCTCCCAAGGGCAAGGTGTGCAAGTTGGTGAAAGCGTTTTAGGCCGTTCATGACCGGCCTCTCCTTCGCGCATTGCCAGAATGATCTGAGCATGTACATGCGCAATGATGGGAGAGGGCTGATGCTGGTTGCATTGTACGTGGATGATCTGATCATCTGCTCATCTTCGGTCGAGCTGCAGGATGAGGTGAAGTCTGACCTCAGCAAAAGGTTCAAGATGAAGGACATGGGTCCTCTCGAGTACTACCTTGGGATTGCCATCCACCGCAACCGAGTAGCAGGCACCATCGAATTCAACCAAACCAAATACATCGGTGAGGTACTGAAGCGCTACCACATGGAAGACTGCAAACCTGCCAGCACCCCAATGACGACCGATACAAAGCTGAAGGCCTCCATGTCGCCAAGAAACGAAGCAGAACAAAGGGAGATGAAAGACATCCCCTACCAGTCTGCCGTGGGTAGCATCATGTACGCCATGGTAGGGACTCGTCCGGACATCTGCTATGCTGTGGGACAAGTGAGCAGATTTGTGGCCAACCCTGGGCCACAACATTCGCAGGCAGTCAAGCGCATCTTGCGCTACTTGCAGAAGACACGTCACATGGACCTCATCCTTGGAGGCCAAGAAGGAACGGAACCCCCTTTCCTGAAGTGCTACACCGATGCTGACTGGGAAGGAAATCTCGACGACAGAAAATCCACCTCTGGATACGTGTGCATCTTGAATGGCAGTGCCATCTCATGGACCAGCAGGAAGCAGGATTGTTTTTCCGTGTCCACGGCTGAGGCAGAGTACGTTGCTCTGTCTGAGTTGTGCAAGGAGACTCAGTGGTTGCGCAACCTGCTTGGCGAAATAACAGTTCCACAGAAGGATGCCACGGTCGTACACGTGGACAACATGAGCGCCATCTCGATGGCTGAAGACGAGATCATCTCCCGGCGAACAAAGCACATTGACATACGTTACCACTACTCACATGATCTCGTCATGAAGAATGTGGTGGACTTGCAGCACTGCGGAACAAAGAGCATGCTTGCTGACTGCATGACCAAGCTGCTGGAGAGCGACTTGCACTATGCAGGCATTCTTGGATTTGGCATGAGGAGTGCGACAGAGGAAGGGTGAGCCCCAAGGCATTGATGGATGTCTTTTAACATTGAATTTATTGATCAGTGCGGTAGTATTTGGTGGTCGAGGAAGGCTGCACACAGAATGACTTGGCTTAGAGCCTTGATGGATGCAGTCTGACAAAGAGCATGTTCGTGTTGGGTGGCACTCCTGTGTCGTGATGCAGCAGCAAGTAGGGTTGCATTGCACATAGCTCATCTGAGGCTTTGTAAGTTGCGCTGGAGACTAGGGCTACTGAGGCGGTGTGGTTGCAGCGTCTGTTTTGTGATTTGCATCATACTGTGTCTTCCACCGTTTTCCGACGTGAGAACGAGAGGTGATATTCTTCTTCCATCACACAAAGCACATTGCTACTGAGCATCAGTTTGTGTGTGACCTGGTGGAGAAACAGGTGATCTTTGTCATCTGGGTCAGTACAGACATGAGCTGTGCTGACTTCCTGACCAAGGCACTGGCACGCGGAAAGTTCATGGTGGCCATTCGTTCAGTCAGGCTTTTTTCGTTGCCTGAGGGTGGTTGAGAGTGGGATGCGTGCGTATTGACTTTTGAGTATCTTGTTATGCACTTGTGTCAGTTCTGCACATGTGGAGATGCGTGCCAGTCAATCATGGAGAAGTGTTGTGATGTGAGTCATCCTCGCCTATTTGTACAACTTACTGTGACTTCTCGGCCGTGTCCATGCCCGTGCAGATACATCGTACAGACCCAGCTGGTTCCACAGCATCTTCAGGTACAGGTCCATCCTTCAGCAGCTTTTAGACAGCTACCACGGCATCTCCGGTGCTTGCTGGGATCTTCTGCAGCTTCCATACAGCCTCTAGGATGTTCTCAGTAGACTGGCTTTGGGCCCTATTTGCATCTTTCTTCATTGTGCATTCACGGATTGATGGTGATGCATGCATGTGAACACTTGTAGCGTCCATTTCAAGACTTCGCATTTCTCAGTTCAGACGGTGTTGCGTTTGGATGAATGTGCACATAGGTATGGACAAAGCAATGGGTTTAGACCGGTTTGGGGACAAACTGGTACTGCCACATGCGTCACCCACCGTGCACCGTGGCAGGTATTTATGCTGTGTACTTTTCAGTTATCATTCCTCTTTGGGTTTCAAGCTACTGAAGCTTGTGAGTCTTTGTGCGTCTCCCTAGCTCAACCCTTGCTGCTCTTTGCACCTGCTTGCATGCTTGTGCGTCTGCTGACTGGATAGTGTTGCCGCGCCAGGGACAACAAGGCTGAGAAGGCTAGGAGGCCTCGGTGTCTTACCTTGAGAAGATGTTAGGAAGCTTCCTCGTGTTAATGTTTGTAGTCAGTTGGTGACCCATTACACTCGTAATGCCCTCTTCTCTTGCTCCACATGCACACTATCACACACATGTACAAGAGATTGGGTATGTTGACTGTGCTGCAGCTCTATCCCACAAATGGGAGCCATTGGTGATGGAACTTGTTTTCTAAGTCCCAAGCATTGCACAATCTGAAGTTCTGGCATAACGGTCACGCGACCTTGTTGTTATATAACTCTTGTTGTTGGGTTTGCTTGTGCAAAGCTTTTGCCCTTTGACGCTTCGGGATGCCATGACTGTTTCCACAATTGCTTGTGGGTTTCTGGTGGAGTCCACTTCTGTTCCCGGGTGCTGATCAGGGGCCACCTGACCAGATTTAATTTGTGTCATGGTGAGTAGCTGCCCTCGGTCTTTACCGATGGATTGGGCTCCTGTCCCAGATGGCGGCGTGATCTCAGTTTGCGTCATGCATGTCTTAGAGTCACGCTCACCGGTGTGCACTAACTCCCACACCTAGAATCACTCTCCTTACTCTTTTGTCTCTAAGTTTTCTCCTTGCCACGAGCTTTGATCCATGGCGTGTATACTGTGGATATCTCCCCACACTGACATCTCACATTTCTTGCTCAAGCTCTTAAAGGAATAGCTACTGGTATCAGAGCAAGGAAGACCTAGCCCTCCCCTCAAGCACAAGACCCTTGTACCTGACTCTTGGGCCCGCTATTTCAGGATATTTCTGGAACAACAGGAATGGTGTAACACAAGTATGTAGAAGCAATGAAATTTGTTTTGGATGCTAGTGTACACCTGACAATACCAGGAAGACGGAGCGAGAGCAACGGAAGAATGATAAGCATCACTGGTAGATGACAGATTAGCTTGATGTTGATGAATTGAACGACGAGCTTGATTGATGAACAGATTGGCGAGTGGACTGACGTGTGTATTGATGAGCAGATTGATGAGGGAAAGGGTTAAAAAAAAAGGAAAGTACAGTGTTTTGAGTACAAGTCCTGGACTAGGGCCTACGGCTAGGGTGGGCGGTACGACATAAATCGCCGTTGCCACCTTGCTGTTGTTGCTGCTGCTTTTGAGGACGGAGTCATGAAGGGACTCAGCTGGGCAGTGCTAGTTGAGGTACGATGCCAGCAAGCTTAAATGGTTTCCCTGTACCGTGGATCGGGCCACGGTTTTGTTCGCGGTGTGATGCCAAGCGGAGTAGATGTGGTCGTTGGTCGTGGGGAGCTGGCGGCATCTTCGTCGTTCCGGTGCCTGAAACCAGGGCCATCCATGTAGCGTAGGCCGAGTCGCGTCACCAAGCAAGGAGATCTGGCGGCTGGCTTGTTGACGAGCTTCGTGGGCCAGCCGTCTGTTGGGAGTGGACCGTTGTGGCGACGTTCCGGGTTTGACCTCCGTCCGCTACAAGAGGAGATGATCCGACAAACGAGAGGGTGTTTAGGTAATTTCAGTTCCTGCCTTTCATAACCCTCAGGGATAAATTGTGAAAACAGGGGGATATGAGATTAAATCGATTGGGACGTGGTGGCAGGAGTGTATACTCTGACACCGGCCCGTACTGCCACAAGTCCAGCACATGGACAACAAGATGAGGGGCAAGATGAGCGCATTGGCTCTCACCTTCCTCTTGCCCCATCTCAACTCCTTTATTTCCTCGTGCACATGGTCTGCCCCTGCGCCTAGCTCCTTCATCATCTTTTGCTGCTGTCTATGTCAGATATAAGCGATCCTGACAAGGTGATTCCCCACAATGAAGAAATATCCCAAAACTATTTCACTCTTAATAAGGTTCATCTCCTCAGATAAACCAAAAGTAGCAATGGATCTCACTCGTGCATGACCGTTGCACCGTATCCAAGCCACTCCCTAATAACTGCACGCACGTTGTGGATGCGTCCAGCTAGCAAAGAAGCCGTTTCTCTCCAAACCTTGTCGTATGTTGTATGCATATACGAAGGATGTTCATTCCCTCCGAGTCAACCCAGAACAATCTTTCCATTCTGTTCGTCTTGGTTCCCCAGCTGAGCTGCCGTGTCTTTTCTCTGCTCGCTCATTGCTCGTTTTTCTATTGCCATCTTCTCCCAGCTCTCGACCTCCGCACCTCCTTGCTTCGCCACTCATGTTCCTTCACTCTGTTCTCCTCAGCACATCACCTTGGCCCATCCCTCCTGCACGCTCCACTTTAGCTTTCTCTCACTAACCACCTGTCTACTTCACCGCTCTATATCACTCAGGAACTCTTCCATCTAGTCCTGTGAATGATTCCTTGCCTTGTTTCCAGCTCCTCACACCCATCATCAGTTTCCCATACTCTGGCATGCCCCGTTGCTTTGACTTGCTTCTGCCATCACTCTTCCAAATTCTTCCATTCTTCTGACATGGTATCAGAGCATCAGGTGACATCGCCTGGCTCCTCCTGACCACGTCATTACGTCATCGTGTCCATTGCTGTTCTCTGCCAGCGCCTATCGCCACCGCCGCTCTGCACCTCTCAGCCTCATGAACAGCTGACGTCAGCAGCATTGTTTTGACCACTTCTCAAGCCGTGGTGGCTTCTTGATTGTCGTGACCAGGCCCTACGTCTAAACCTACGCCCATGGGAAAGTCCAGTGACTCTCTGCCGTCAACAGCCGCAAGTAGCCCCGAGTGGTTTTCTGCCACCAACTTCCTTGAAGCTTCCTGCCGCCCCGCCATCCTTGTCTCTCTGGCTGTATCTGCTCAGTACTAATCCCTTTCTCTGTAGATTTCTTCAACCTGATTTCCTCAACGCTACTCCCAACGACTTCAGTGACTGCGTTGCACGGTCACCTCCTCATCACTCCATCCACTTCTTGTAGCGCCTTCTCCATCCTACCCTCTGCCAGCCACTGCATCCGCCACATTCTGCTCCATCAGCTTCAAAAGAATCTTCCTCATCATCTGCTGTCTTCTCCTCCTTCACAATCTTCTCCAGCCGCCTTCTTGCTCCGCCCTTTCTTGTCCTCGGAAGTAGTAGAGCTCTGTCCGCCGTCGGGACATCGAACACCACCAGTCTTCTTGCTCGTTGGTCTCTAGCCAACTGGGGAACAAGCCGTCACTCTCCTGACAGCTGCGAACATCTCTGCTTCTCTCGGACTGCCCTCACTACAGCAGAACTCCTCTCGGAGTCAGGATATCGGACACCACCAGTCTTCTTGATCGTCGGTCTTGAGCCATCTTGGGGCATAAGCCATCACTCTCCTTACACCAGAGAAGCTCCCTGCTTTGTCAGCATCTGCAATCTCTTCCTCCTCTTTTGCATCTTCTCCATCTACCCTCCTCTACAGGAACTACTCCATCATCCTCAGCTAATTTTCCTTCGCATCATCATCCTCCTGCATCTGCTTTCTCTTCAGCGTCTGTCTTCCTCCGCCGTCATCAGCCTCATCCTCTTTGTTGTCTCTATCTTCAGCCTCATCATCATCATCCTCATCATTCTTCAATCATCCCAAGCGCACGTGGTACCGCCCCTATGCCCTGTTCCTCGTCAATCCATCGCCAGCTATCATCAGCTTTCATCATTCTCCGCTTGGCACAAGGATCCGCCTGGTCAAACCGCCAATCTCGCGGCAACCTGCACCCATGTCGATTCTCTGTAGCGCATGTGGCTCACCCCTGTGCCCATTCTTTCATCATCATCAGCCATCATCCTCAGCCTCATCATCAGCAATCTTCAGCATCTGTGGCTAGCACAAGGACCTGCACGTACCAGCTGCCAATCTTGCAACGGTCTGTACCCACGCTAGTAGCAGATTTCTCGTGGCACATCGGCTCTCGCCTTCCCCTTGCCGCATCTCTACCCCTCTATAAAGCAGCACATGTGGTTTTGCCCCTGCACCCACTCTTTCATCTGCCACTCATCTGCTTGCATCTTCATCATCCATTTGACATATTTAAATCCGTCCGGTCGAACCGCCCATCTCACGGCAGCCTACCCTCACACAGGTTATGCTCTACAGTGTATGCGGCTCGCCCCTACGCCCAACATTCATCCTCATCTGCCTCCGTCCCATCATCAGGAATCTTTAGCATCTGTAACTAGCACAAGGATGTGCACGAGCTAGCTACCCGTTTTTGTAGCAGCCTGAACCCACGCCGGCAGCAGATTTTACGTGGTGTGTTGGCTTGCGCCTTCCCCTTGCCGCATCCGTTCTCCCTTCTTGCAACAGCACACAAAGCTCACCCCTACGCCCAAAATTCTGTCAGCAGCCATCAGCCTCCGCCCATCATCAACCATCTGCAACATCGCCAAGCAGCGGAAACAACAGCTCACTTCACTAATCCACCAGGGTTGGGCCACCGTGCTCACCATCTCAGCTACTCTGGACAAGTACCCTCCCATGCCACACCAAGACCTCTTCAGCAACTCCATCACTAATGCCTATGAGCCTCTAAACTTTCATCGTTTCCCTCAATACTTGCTGGCGCATCTACCTATTCTAACTCTCTCGAGACCAGGCCGCACCAATGCATTCCAGTGGTCAAGGGAGTTCCTCGCAACCTTCACTACAGAATACGTTCAAGGAGAAGCTTTCATAGCTGGACTTCAACCACCCTCAAGCAACTCAGTAGCTGAAGTCAATTCAACCATGGAGAAGGAGATCAGAAAGACATAGTGTCATATATCTGACCCTGCCTTCCATCCTCACCTTCATGTGTATCTCGGCAATCTCTACTGCATGCGGAGGGTGTCAGAAATATGACTCCGACAAGGTCCTCTCCATAGTAAAACACCCCTTGGATAATCCGAGCTCTCGATACAGGTTCAGGTCTCGCACCGGACCTCCTTAGCAACAGCTGGCCGGTCACAACCGTTCCACCAGAGTCGAGCCGCCCCTAGTAAGTGATCACATCGCTATGCGTATGGCTAGCAAAAAGAAGGCGGTGATGCTTGTTTTGTCCTGTTCTATTGTATATACGGAGGATGTTCATTCTCTCCATGTTTAACCCAGAACATTTCTCTCCATCCTGTTTGCCTTTGGTTCCTCGGCTTCGCTGCCATGTCTGAGTCCTCGCTCATTCCTCACTCGCCATCCACTCTCAGCTCCTAGCTCTTTGCTTCGTCACTCACGTTCTTTTGCTCAAATCTCACTCTTTTCAGTCCCGCCATCCCTCCATCCAACCTCAATACAACTCTCTCATCAACCACCTGTCTACCTGATTGCTCTACACCTACTCCGGACCCTTCTCTGCGTATTCTGTGACTAACTCTCTACTGCGATCATCGCCTTCGTCAGCATATCCATGTCTATCGAGTCGCTTAGCCGCTTCCTGCTTCTGCTATCACTTCTGCCGCTCATCCCATTCTTCTAACATGGTATCCGATCTACAGATGACATTGCCTAGTACCTGCTGACCACGTCATCACCTCCTCACTTCAACCGCCGCCGCTCCGCACCTTCGGGCTGATGTCAGCAACGTCGCTTCGACCGCCTCCCAAAGCTGAGGTGGACCTTTTTTGTTGTGACAGAGCCCTGCGTCCACTCTACGCCCGTGGCAACGTCCGGTGACCCTCTCCTATCAATAGCTTCAAGCAGCTCTCGAGCTCCCTCCTGCCGCCATCTTCCTCAAGGTTTCCTGCGTCTCACAACGTTCTCACAGCGCCTGCCCCATTCTACCTTCTTCCAACCACCACCCTCCTGTGACCTCCTGCATCAAGCATCATCCGCTGCATTCTCCTCCCCTGTTCTACGTCACCTACATCATCTTCTCAAGTTGCCTTCTCGCATTGCTCCCTCTCAGCCTTAGTAGTTGCAGAGCTCCATCCTCCCTCAGGATATCAAACACCACCAGTCTTCCTGTCCGTCGGTCTTTGGCCAACTGGGGACACAAGCCGTCACTATCCTGATCTCAGCGGAATCCACTGCTCAGCACCTACCTCATCGCATCTCTCTCCTCCTCTTCAGCATCTGCTGCTTTATGCCATTCACCGCCTCGACTGGAGCTTCTTTGCCTCCTCATCCTCATCTGTCCGCATTAGCTCCTGCCTCACCATCTGCCTTCATTCGATCCTCATCTTCATTATCTTTGCAATCCTTCACAGCGCACGTGGTTTCGCCCCTGTGCCCATTCCATCAATAATCAATCAACCGCCTGCCATCATCAGCTTTCATCATCCGCTCGGTACAAGGATCCACCTGGTCAAACCGCCATTCTTGCAACAAACTGCGCCCACGCCGATTTCTCTCAGCAGCGCACGTGGTTCGCCCCTGCGTCCAGAAATCTGTCATCATCCTCCTCAGCCGTCAGCAATCATCTACATCTGCTACCAGTACACGGAACTGCACGCGTCAACTGTCATTCTCACGGTGGTCTGCATTCCCACTGGTAGCAGGTTTCTCGCGGCGCATCGGCTCTTGCCTTCCCCTTGCCGCATTTTACTCCTCTACTCAGCAACACACGTAGTTTCGCTCCTCTACCCATTCCATAAACATCAATCTGCCGCCTGCCTTTATCAACTATCATCCTTCGCTTAGCACAAGGATCCACCCGGTTGAACCACCAATCGCGCAACGACCTGCGCCCATGCCGATTCTCTTTGTAGCGCACGCGGCTCGCCCCTGCAACCAGCTTTTATCAGCCATTCCGCCCCCTCCTCATCAGCAACTCATCTGCATCTGGTGCCAGCGCAAGGATCCGGACATGGAAACTGCCTGCTTTGCAGCAGCGTGAACCCAAGCCAGCAACAGGTTTCTCGCTGCGCATTGGCTCTCGCCCTCCCCTTGTCACATCCTACCCCTCTTGCATCAGCAGCACATGAGGTCTCGCCCCTGCGCCCAGCTCCTCCTCCCTCGGCATCATCAGCTGCCGTCATCAGCTCCTACTTGGCACAAGGACTCGCCTGGTCGCATCGCTAAATCCCACGACGACATGCGCCCAAGCCGAACCCTTCAGCAGCGCACGTGGTTTCATTCCTGCGCCCACTCGTTCATCTGCTGCTACCATCATTCTTCTCCTCCACTCAACCCAAAGATTTATGAGCATTCTCCTTTCCACCTCAAAGAGTTCTACACCAGAGACATCGGACATCACTCATCCTTCTGCTCACCAACCTTTGGCAAACGTGTGATACGAGCCGAAACTTCTCCATTGCAGACATTAAAGAGGTCTTCCCACCTCTCCTCTTTTCCCACCATCAGCACCATCATTATCAGTAGAACAAACCTGCTGAGCTACACTGGTGAACAAACAGACACCAGCAACTGCCACACATTTCCACGCTCAACATCATGGCAACACAAGCCCTCGACTGGAGGCACATTCACGAGCTCAATCAGTTCAGAGAAAAAATCCACAAGGCAGTCTTTTCTCTGCGGGTATCAACTCTCTCTCTTTCTTAAAGGAGTTTATGACAATCCCGGGTGTCCTCCTAGGGCGTACACAGCCATCCTTCAAGACATCACGAGATGCCTTCACCGCACCACCCATACCGTCTACCACAGGATCATCGAAGAAATGTCACCCATTGCGGGTATGTGGCACACCCTTGTAGCAGCAGCGTGGAACCCAAATCTATACAATGAGATTGTCAGTTCCCCTCCGTCGAGTGGCTACTCTCCCCACCAGGCAACGAAACCTGGACACTGATGCCCTATAGGCACTCAGGTCTTCATACCTTGTCGAACTCAGAGGGGCTGTCAGAAACATGACTCTGACAAGGTCCTCTCTATAGTAAAACACCTCTCGGATAATCCGAGCTCTCGATACAGGTTCAGGTCTCCCACCGAACCTCCTCAGCAACGGCTGGTTGGTCACTACTGTTCCTCCAGAGTCGAGCCGCCCCTAATAAGGGATCACGTCGCTATGCGTACGGCTAGGGGAAAGAAGCCGTTGATGCTTGTTTTGTCTTGTTCTGATGTATATACAGAGGATGTTCATTATCTCCAAGTTTAATCCAGAACAGTTCTCTCCATCCTGTTTGCCTTTGGTTCCGCGGCTTTGCTGCCGTGTCTTTACCCTCATTCCTCACTCATCATCCACTCTCAGCTCATGGCTCTTCGCTTTGTCACTCACGTTCCTTCACGTAGCTCATCATCAAACCTTGATATAACTCTCTCATCAACCACCTGTCTACCTTATTGCTCTACACCTACTCGAGACCCTTCTCTGCATATTCTACGACTAACTCTCTGCTGCACTCATTGCCTTAGTCAGCATATCCATGTCTTCCGAGTTGCTCAGCTTCTTCTTGCTTCTGATATCGTTTCTGCCACTCATCACATTCTTCTGATAGAAGGATCTCATGAGAGCCTGCCTCTGCCCAGTGCCCGCTCCTTGCACGCCACTTCCTCTTCACGTCAAAGTCCCACTGCTTGTAGGGTTTCATGGATTTTGACATTGTACTAAAGAGTGTTTTGCTGCGTACAACATCAGCTTGGGCACTGGACCGGACTCCTCCAAGGATGAGGAACCCCTACAATCATACCTTATCGGCATCGGGGGGACTGTCAGAAACAAGCGACCCCAACAAGGTGATTCCACACGACAAAGAAATAACCCAAACAATTTCACTCTCAATAAAGGTAATCTCTTCCGAAAAACCAAAAGCGGCAACGGTTCTCACTCGTACACGACTGTTGCACTGTATCGAGGCCGCTCCCTAATAAATACGTACACGTCACAGACGTTTCCGGCTAGCGAAGAAGACGTTGCTCCCTAAACCTTGTCATATTGTGTATGCATATACGGAGGATTTTCATTCCCTCCTAGTCAACCGAAAACAATCTTTCCATTCTGTCCGTCTTTGGTTCCACGGCTTTGCTGCCGTGTCTTCGCTTTGCTCGTTCATCGCTCGTTCTTCCATCACCATCCACTCCCAGATCTCGACCTCCGTACCTCTTCACTTTGTCACTCGAGTTCCTTCACTCTGTTCTCTTTAGCGCATCACTCGGCCCCATCACTCCTGCACGCTCCGCTTCAGCTTTCTCTCACTAGTCACCGGTGACTAACTCTTTGCCTCGTTTCCAGCTCCTCACTCCCGCCATCATTTTCCCATGCTCTTGCATGTCCCGTTGCTTCTACTTGCTTCTGCCATCACTCGCCCAACTCCTTCCATTCTTCTGATAGTCTGTAACCCTCCATCATCTCCTCCTCTTGGCACTTGGATCGGCCGGGTGAACCGCCGACCTCGCGGGGACCTGCGCCCACGCTGATCCTTCATCACCACCACTCATTGACGGAAGTGGGCTTAATGACCAGTGACTGTTGCCCTTTCAGACTGTCCCTCTGCAACATGCATGGGGTGAATGTATAGTGTACTATAGGGGTCATTTCTTTCCGATACCATGCATCACACTACTACCATGTTCCACCTACAACGTGGAGGGTTACCAATAACACTCCTTAATCTGAGTCTAGCCTGCCATGTCTGCTGAATTCATAAAAATTGTCAAACCAGTCAAAGAAGATCTCGTGCATACACTTGTTACCATTCTCCATAGTACCTGGGCACTCCTTCACTTCGTTGTAACAAAGGTTCGTCACTTTGGTCCTCATGTGGAAGATCAAAGTGATCAGGGAACTGTGTCTGTCAAGAATATATGTATGGACAAGAGAAGGGTCACCTCTCGGATGACGCCGAGCTCTCAGTAACAATTCCGGTCTCACACCAAACCAGCTTGACTCAAACGACTATGCAGTCACTTGACCGTCAAGCGGACAGTCAAGTCATCCCCTAAGAATGTGACATGTGTCACCCACGTACGAATAGCAGAAAGAAGTTGTTACTCCACTTGTCTGTCTTGTTTTTATTGTATATACCGAGGACGTTCATTTCCTCGAGCTTAACCCAAGACCACTCTTTCCATCCAGTTCGTTTTTGGTTCCACGGCCTCCCCGTCGTGTCTCCGCTCTTCTTGCTTCTCGCTCACTCATCCTTCACCATTTAATTCCATCTCTCACTCTCGCACCTCTTTGCTCCGTCACTCTTGCTCCCCCGCTCAGCTCTGCTCATCACATCAAGTTGGCCTCCTCTGCTTCAACATTCTCTTGCTGTACTCCCGTCTACTCTCCTCTCAATCTATCTACCTCGGCTTCAAATTATCCCGCACCTCATTTCCACCTAACTATCTGCACTCTTACACAGCTCTCTGCTCTTGTCATTGTTTCATGCTTATCCACCTCCCATTGCTTCAGCCTGCTTCTGTCAACATCACCTTTGGTCCCTCACTTCTTCTAACACGATATTAAAGATTCGGGAAATTTCGCCTGGTTTCTACGGACCAAGTCATTGCTTCGCTGTTCCCCATCACTGCTTTCTGCCACCAGCATCTCCTCCGTCACCATCTGTCACCACTTGCACCACCTACAGCATCTCCGCCACTACAAGCTCCGCCTTCATCTCCTCATCTGTAACATTGACTAAAGGACTATGTGCCTCCCTGTACCCATTCACCCGCACGTGGTGGTCTCGTGTCTCCCTGTCCTTGACACGTCTGCTTGCAAGCTCGCCTTCTTCAGCTTCATCCACTTTTCAAGAATAGGTGGCACTCATCACTGTGACAGAGCCCTCCGTGGCAACATCTAGCCTCCTCCACAAAGAGCTGAATGTAGCACTCAAGCCGCTCGCTGTCACCATCTTCGACGAAGTTTCGTATTGCATTATGCTCTCCGGTCCTGTCAGCCTGAATTGCTATCCTCTAACCCTTTCCCTCTGTAGATCACGTGCCACCGCTCCTCCTCCTCCGCCGCTTCTGCTGGATCACATGATCGCGTGGCACGGTCACTACTCCGATGTTGCATCCGCCTCCCATAGCGCCAATACTCAATTCCTCTCATAGGTAAAACCTTCCTCTTTGTCCGTATCAAGGAGGGTGTCAAGAATACAACCTTGATTGAGAGAAGGATCACCTCTCGGATGATGCCGAGCTCTCAATAACGGTTCCGGTCTTGTACGGAACCAGCTTGACTCAAACGACTAAACGGTCACTCAACCGTTGAGCCAACAGTCAAGTCATTCCCCAATAATGTGACATGTATTACCCACATATGGCTAGCAGAAAGAATCTCCTGCTCCACTTGTTTGTCCTATTCTGATTGTACATACCGAGGATGTTCATTCCCTTGAACTTAACTGAGAAAAACTCTTTCGATCCTGTTTGCCTTTGGTTCCACGGCCTCACCGCCGTGTCTCCGCTCAGCTCGCTTCTCAGTCACTCATCCTTCACCATCCAATCCCAACTCTCACTCTTGCACCTCTTCACTTCGTCACCCGCTCAGCTGTCCTTATCACATCAAGTTCACCTCCTGTGCTTCAACATTCTCTCCTTGCTCCCATCTACTCTCCTCTCCATCTATCTACCTCAACTTTAGCATGTACCGAGCCCCATTTCTGCCCAACTCTCTGCACTCTCACACAACTCTCTGCTCTCGTCATTGTTCCGTGCTTTGGTACATCCCATTGCTTCTTCCCGCTTGTGTCATCACTCGCTTTTCTCCCTCACTTATTTTGACAATGTCTTATGTGAAATCAAACCTGCATGGTACAGGGGTACAAACTTGTATGAGATGAGAATTTCATGTGCTCATTAAATAGCTGCTGGAAGTCAAAATTACTTTGACATCCCATGCATCGTAGGTGGCTGATCCCTGTTGACTCCTCTCGCACCATGTTGGTCAGATCTTGGTGAGTTATGTCATGGATTACAGACTTGAATGACGTGAAAAACAGATAAAGTTGAAGTAATTGATATGAATGTTTATGGGAGTATCATTCATGTGTACAGATGAACTGTTGACCTACCCTCATCCAGGCTTCAGGTTGCCATGCTTGTAGTACATGATGTTGATGGCCACAACCTTGTCCTTGTTCATGTACTGTTATAACTCGGGCATTATTTGCCTCTGGGCCTGTCCCACAAGAGTTTGGTCATCTCCATACATTATGAAGTTTTGTTTTTCATGTGCAGATGTTTTTTCTGCTTCCACAATGCCAATGGCCAGTCAAAGTTGCAATACATCATAAGATAAGAATTTTGTTAGTCCATGTTATGAAGACCACTCATTAACAATTTATATGAAAATTTCTCATGTATGCAAGTTTTCCATACCTATGACCAAATTGGTGGTATGAAACGCCAAAATGATGGAAGTGTGATGCTGTTATTGAACAGGGCCTGTAGAACTTGGTCCTGTTAGCTACTGAGCTAACCACCTCTGGCAGAGAAGCCGCGAAACCAAAAATCTCACAAAGGTTTTTAGGCCTTCTTCCTTTGTTGACATGTGTCATGCACCCTAAACTTAATCAGGCATACACTTCACCTTCAAGAGTACTAACGCCTTAGCATTACATCTCAAGAAGAGCTCAAGTCGTCAATATGCAAGAGAGCATCAAGCAAGGGTTGATTGATCAGCATGCAAGACAAGTCCTTTTATAGCTGTCTGTCCAGTCCTAGAACTCANGACCAACCATGTAGCGTCCAAGAAGCTACGGACTTTCTTTCTTGGAAGCTTCCACAGCAAACAAGATATGCATGGGGCCAGGATCGACCTCATGACCTCTCACTTGGCCAAATCAACAAAATGGCCAAGGTAACCACTCACCCACATGGTGTACTCACAGGTCATATCTCACAAGAGACAGAGCATAGTTGAGCCACACTACAACGGATCTAGGGGTCATACCTCCACAAGGGGCAGAGCATTCCTGATCCGTCCTACAACACTGAACAAGGGGCAAAAACATTCAACAGGTCCACCTTGCCTTCAACAGAGTAAACTTGAGTGGCATAGGATTGGCCCATTGTCTATATTAGAGTGCAGTCTTGACCATGTGTCAAGTACATGCATGCATTGTTTAAGGTTAGTACAGTGAGATCTACCGGTCTCTTGTTTTCATAATTTCTACCATGCATATTGATGTGTGTCCATACCGGTCTCTTCTTGTTTTTGAAATTGTGTCGTAGATTTTTTCAAAGAACCACCTCTTCCACTTGTCAATGAAAGATTCCACAAGCCGTTTTTTGATCTTGTCGAATAGATCCGCCAGAAGTATGAACGGTGTGGTTTTGATGTTGAAACCTTTACCAGAGCGCCCCGCAAGGTAGATTTGAGGGCCAAACTGGGTCTTCTCTTTCAAGGTAAGGTCAACGTTGATGACCATGGCATGCAGATGGTAACATCGAAATCTTGGCTCAAGGTTGTTGATGGTTTCCAGTTGTGACTGCAAGAGAGAACAGCTTTTGGATGAATGCTGTATAAAGCAATGACAGGCAGACTATGCATGTATAGGAAGATTACTAACATCATTTTTGTTCTCCACTATTGGTGGTTGATGAAATGTCATAAGACAGAAAAATAGGAGGCATCTATAAGATATTCGCATACAATAACAAAAAAATGATAGTAATAACGAGGTTGGAAAAAGAGCGTACCTGACATGCCTGATGTCAGCTATGGTTGAGTCAAGTGTAACGCCAATGCATGAGTTGTAGATCATCATTTGTTACAGTGATGGTCATGAGAAAAGTTTTGGAGAAGTAGGTCTCTTGTACATCTACATGCATGGGCATCTCAGTGAAATTACTCTATACATGATCAATGTGTCAGAATAATGGATTGAGCTGAGGGAGTGAGAGTAAAAGCAAGCAGAAGCAATGGAAGAAGCGGAACCACGGAAAGGTGATGAAGGCAGGGAGATGTTTGAGAACACAGAGTTGGATGGAAATGCGGTTTTGGATGCGTGGGAGTTGAGGTGGATTGATGGGCGAAAAGGTCCATACCAGCATGGTGAGAGAATGGTAGAGACAAAGAGGCTACCTTGATGTGATGAGAAGAGCCAGAGATGATGAGTAGAGCTGAGCGGAGGAGCAAGAGTGTCGGAGAAAATAGGTGTGTGGACGAGAGCTCGAGATTGGATGGCGAAGGATGAGCAAGTGAGAAGCAAGCAGAGCGGAGACACATTGGTCAAGCCGAGAAACCAAAGGCAAGCATGATGGATAAAACTGTTTTGGGTTAAAGTAGAGGGAATGAATATCCTCAATATGTACTGGCAAAACAGGCCAAAAGAGCTGTAAAACGACTTCTTTTTGCGAGCAAGACGCGGGTGACACATGTCACAATATTAGGGGATGACTTGACTGTTCGTCGGATGGTCACAAAACTGACAAGCCATTGGTGAAGGTGGTTCAGTGTTTGGACATGAACCGTTATTGAGCACTTGAATTCTTTATCTCCATTGGGTATCTCTTGTGAGAGCTTCATTCTGACATCTGCCTTGAAGCTAACAAGAGAGAGTTAGTGCTCTTGCATTTGTTGTTACCTGAAGGTTTACCAGTAACGATCTTAGTAGTGTTCATCGTTGGAGGATGGAGGATTTTGATTCCGTTGATAAGGTGGTTTAACGTATTCTTCTTCTGCTTCTTCATCCCTCGTAAGTTCCCTGATGAAGGGTTGTTGTTAGAAGCGCAATTCTTGAGAAAAAAACGTGAACAAACATTGATGAAGATGAGCGTGTAGAGGCATAGGAGGGTGAGGTCCTCGATGAGTGCAGTATTATTGGATGGCGCTCATCATCGTGCGAAGCGATTGAAACAGAGGAGGATTTAAACTGTGTTTCTTGGTGTTGCCTGATCAGTTGCTTACAATGTGCTGGCAGAAGTGCACTTTGACTTGGTGTTTCAGGCGTCAACAGGAGATGCGAGTGACTTGCTTGGACCAGGAGTGCTCACTGTGATCTGATACCAGGTCAGAATTTGAGGAGGTTGGTGGAGTGAGAGTGAGGCCTGAACAGAGAAGCTGCAGGGACATGACATGAGTGTGACATCAGCAGAGCAACGGAACAGGAAACACAGAGCACATTCAACAGCCACTGCTGTAGTCTGTTGATAACCAAAAGTGCCTGGAGAAGAGCAAGTGATGGATTTCTTGATGAGTTCTTGCGTGTGATTCAAGGTGAAGGAGCCAAGGGAGAGTTGGGTGATCAGCAGTGTGCAAGTGCTTGAGGACTGAATGAGAGAGAAGGCCAAAAGCCCAATGTCATGAGTGATAGGTTATAATTCATGTTGAAATAAGAGCAGTCATGCTGATGAATTAAGTGGAAAGAAGAAGAGACGAGCTGATAGCAATGATGATGAAAAATGATAGAGGTTGCTGAAATCAGCAAGGGGCAAAGCCCCGGGAACCACAAGGGGTTAACTAGAACAAACAAGAAGTACAGGTTCCAGTTGCTTAACCTGGGTCCGCTAGTTCTGTCCTACTCTTAGCTTCTACGGAGGGTGGTGCAACAGGAGTCGCCTAAGCCGCCATGTTGCTGCTGCAGCTACATCAGGAATGCTTTGGATGTGCCACACAGTCATTGGTAATGACTCGGGGATGGCCATCCACATGGGAGACGCCAGTCTGACTTCTTGTGGGTGAATCCTCCGCAGTTTCTGGTTGTGCAGAGTGGTGCTTTCTGGTGCCCGTTGCCGTTGTGTTAGGTCCAGGTCGTGGCAGACTTTGCAGGTGACCGTTGGACAAGTTCGTGCGCTGTGCAGAACTGTTATTTGACTTGTTGCATGGAGAATTGAGACTGCGCAGGGGAGGGCTAATTTAGCATTCCAGGTGCTCGAGTCTGAAAGGCAGCAGACAAAGAGGTGTAGATAGTTATGTTGGTGCCGGAGGAAAAGATGTCTCTCGTCACCTTGTGAGGAGCTTCTAACAAAGCAATGGCTGGAGCTGAGTGGAAGAGATTGATTGAGATGATGGAATGGCAAGCTGATTAGAATAAAGCAAGAAAAAACCTAAGTACTAGCTCCTAAATATCTTTAGTTCTGGGTTGAGCATGCTATGGCAGGTGAAAGGACTCGTGCAGCCGTAGCCATCGCACAGTTGCTACTGCTTATGGTGATGCCAGGTGCAGATAGCGCATGTTAGAACGCATGACCTGGTACTCCCAAGGCGTTCTTCTGTTCACAGGCAATGAGCTGAGAATCGTGTGTGGCAGAGGATAGAAGGTGTTGTTCCGTAGTGAGGACCGAGCTGCGGGTTTTTGTGCCTACGGTTCTGGGCAGTGTTGGCAATCAGTATCGTGCAAGATCTGTTGGAGCTCACAGTGGGTTTGTTTGCTGGACGTGTGCTTGTGGTCGGTACTTCTTTGCTCCAGGGATGAGCTTTCCTGAAGAGTGGGCTGGTGGATGTTTCATCTTTTCTTGGGCACAACTGGCATCTGGTGATGAACATGGCATGTTGGAGAGCCATGGCCTGTGCTGTAAGTCTCTTGTGTTCTTTTCTGGCACTCATGATGGAGGAGGAGGACACGGCTCAACAAGGTGGTACAAGGAGATGACAAGGCAAGAAGGCAGAAGGAAAGAGGATGATGAAGATGGAGCCAATGGAGCGGGATGGAGCTGATATCAAGGCCACAAGTTGAGGCAAGATGAAATGCTTCTTGATGGTGGGGATGGTGGAAGAGAGGCAACTTTGCCACAAGTCATGATGAGGATACGGAACAGTAGAGGAAGAGCCAAGAACCGTAGTGATGCAAAACAGGGTTCTTTAAGGCCAATGTACACCAGACAATGAGAGCAGCAGGGACACAGCAGGGAGCTTCAAGTGAAGCTGCTGTAGAACTCTACTCGGCTCCCGTTGTGGGATGACAGTGACTGAAAGAGCCGGATGTCACCACAGGTGTTGCGTTTAGACGTTGGTTGCTATCACAACAAGATTTGTTCTTGAGGCTGAAGGAGCAATGACATTTGGCACTGCAAATGTAAGCTGCGGCCAGAGATGGCTAGAGTGCATGAAATGTGATCATCTGGCCAGAGGTAGAGGGCCACCATGAGCATTTTCTTTGGAAGGAGAGAAGACCAGTGATGAACAGTTGATTTTGTAGCTGATGCGGCTACGCAGGATCAGAAGTACTGACATAGGTGGCGCGAACAGCAACAAAGAGTGTTCGCACTCGTGGGTGTAGAGGCATCCTCAAGGATACCTAGCCTTCACAGGTTCACACTACCAATGTTTGGGACAGCCAATAGACACTAATGGTGAAGAGTGTGGAGCACAAGGATCACGGATGTGAGTGGGAAGAAGACGTCGCATTCAGTAGAACTGAATCGAAACACGTTTTTCTTAAATATCACAGTGAGACTACATAAAATCCTTATAGCCTGTGATATAAGCTTTCCAACGCTTCAAAGATTGCCCAAGTCGGAGCAATAGAGCCCCTACTATGGCCATCAAAGTAACCCTTGGTGGAGCCTCCCATCTTGCCTTGCATCCTAGGCAACGGGAGGCGATGACCCGTCGGAGCACCATTTCTCGCCCAGAAGTAAAGGAGAAGTTCACCCTGGTCAAAGAGAAGCTTCTGATTGCTTCTTTCATGGCCCTCATGTATTTGGAGCTCGTTGGAGTTGCACCCAGGTCACGGGCGGTGGATTATCCCGCCATCCACGGGTACCAGATTCCACCCGTTCAATATCTGAACTTCGGGCTAGGCTAACTTTCTGAATACTCACTCAAATCGAGCAAATCAAAGCTCGGTATTGCATGGAAAAATCTAAGCAATCCAAATCTAAAGTCATACTAAGTGTTCGATCACTCCCCAGTGTGACCACTGGGGAGTGGTTCGATAACCAGGGAATACGATCATCGGCACTCATGACAAGGGGCACACCATGTCAACAATATCCCCCTTGCACCGCAGCCTTGATCCCCTGTAGCAAATCAGACCTCCAAGTGCAGACTGAGCTCCATACAGCTTGCGTCATGCCTGTCCTTGAGCTGTCCCTTGGTCATGGCGTCGGCGAGCGTGCGCTTAGTGCCACAATGCATAATAGCCGCATTTCCCTTCGCCACCAAGTCCTGCGCGTAGTGATGCCGGATCTCGATGTGCTTGGTCCTCCTGTGTAGTACTGGGTTCTGGGTGAGGCTGATGGAACTCATTTTTTCTACATTGAGTACCTTCGGCTTCCTTTGTGACACCACGATCTCCTTTAGCAGTCGTTGCAGCAACACTGCCTCCTTTGCGGCTTCTGTGAGCGCGGTGTACTCTGCTTCGGTGCTGGACATTGCCACACAGAACCCTCCTGGTTGCCCATGAAATTGCTGCACCACCAAGCACAAACTTGTACCTCGACGTTGATTTTCTGTCATCCACATCACCAGCCCAGTCAGCATCAAAGTTGCCGACCAACTCAAGAGAGTCGTCACACGCTCCTCCTCCAAACACGAGCTGTGATTGTTTTGTTGCCTTTAGGTAGCAGAGGATCCGCTTCACCGCTTGCCAATGTAGCCGTCCCGAGTTAGCAACACAGCGGCTCACTTGGCCCTCCGCAAAGGCCAGGTTGGGTCGCATCGCCACCATGGTGTACAGGATGCTCCTCACTGCAGACAAGTACGGCACACCTGCCATCTCCCCCTTCTCCTCATCTGTGCTTGGCCCCATGCTCAAGCGCAGCTCACATGTAGTGGTCATGGGTGTGCCAATGGGGTTGCACTCCTCCATGTTGTAGCGGCAGAGTACCTCTTGCATGTACTTTTCCCGTCCCATCTCCAGCGTGCATACCTTGCGGTCCCTCTTGATGGCGAAGCCCAGATGGTACTCGAGCTCACCCATGTTGGTGATTTTAAGCCGACCGCTCAGCTGCCGCTTCAGGTTCACCAATTCCTCCATGTCCGATGACACAAGGATGAGGTCATCCACATAGAGAACCATGATCTAGTACAACCCCGGCTGCTTCCGCACTTACACACTGTGATCCGCCTCGCAGTGCTTGAAGCCAAGCTTAGCCATGAAGCCGTCCAATTTCAGGTACCACATGAATGACACTTAATTCAATAGAGAGCACCTTGCGAATCTGACACACCTTCCCCGCCGACGCGTCCACCCCCTCCGGAACCTCCATGAGGACCTCCTTGTCCACGTCGCCGTTGAGGAATGCAGTTTTCACATTCATTTGGTGGACTTTATGGTCGCACGCCGCCGCAACAGAGAGGATGGTGCGGATGGAGGCAAACTTTGCCACCGGTGCAATGGTCTCATTCTAGTGTTCACCCTTTCGCTGGGCGTACCCCTTTGCCACCAGCCGCGCCTTGTACCACTCCAGGTTCCCCTCCTTGGTGAGCTTCCTCTTGAAAATCCACTTGGAGCCAACAATCTTCTCGCCCTTCGGCCTGTCGATCAGCTCCGAAGTGCCGTTCTCCTCGTGGGAGGCGAGCTCAGATTTTATAGCTCCTTCCCACTCAGCCCCACCCTTCCGCTGCATTGCCTCCTTGAGAGTCTCGGGCTCCTCTTGTACAAAGAATGCTCGAGCGGACCCAGTCTAGATGACCTCTGCGGCATCGTACCTCTTTGCTTTCCTCCTTGCATGTCCGCTTCTTCGAGGCTGCTGCTGTTGAGGCTGCTGCAGCTGCTACAGCTTGTACTATTTCTGCTGTCCCATCGTGACGCTACCCCCACCGCTGGCCTGCTCCCCCTCTCTCAGGGACCATGGAGATGTGGGCTCACTTCCCGCCTCCTTGTTCAGCTCCTCTGCTGCCGGTGCTTCGGACTCATTGCTGAATACAGATCAGCCGCTCCCCCATCCCCCGAATGATTCTCGCAGGTTGGAGCCAATGGAACGTCACCCTCTTTGCATCCTCCGGCGTCTCCCCCTCGAGGAGTGGCAGTCACTCCCCCCGCTTGGAGAGATCCGCGTCCTTGTCCGTCCAACGGCTGTCCTCGTCAAACATGATGTCGTGAATCTTTACGATCTTCTGCCTCCGTGGGTCAAAGAGCCATTAGGCTCTGCTCCCGCTCTTGTACTCAACAAGGATGTACTGGTGAGTCCGCAGGTCTAGCTTGTCCCGCCCCTCATGTGCCTGCATAAAATCATGTGCAACGCAGCCAAACGTGCAGAGATGAACCATAGTTGGCCTCCTCCCGCTCCACACATCTTGTGGCTTCTTCCACACCTTGGAATCCGCATCTTTTAGCGACATTGTCGGTGTCAGGTTCATGATGTGCGCTTCTGTCTGTGCCGCCTCCTCTCAATACTTTTTTGCAAGGCCGGCATCACTCAACATAGATCGGACCATGTTGAGGATGGTGCAGTTTGTGCTCTCAGCAATACCGTTCTGCTGCAGAGAATTTGGCGTACTTTCTGCCACGTGATCCCCTTGCTCTTCAACCATGCCGAGCACCCCGCATACTCACTGCCGTTGTCACTCCAGAATGCCTTCACCTTCAACTCCGTTTACCGCTCTACTGTTGCCACAGACTCCTCCATGCATGACAGCACATCACTTTCCATCTTGATATTGTAGAGATACAGTTTGTAGCTATGGTCATTGATGAAGGTGACAAAGTAGCATGCCCCACCAATTGAGGGCTCGAACGGTCCACATACATCTGTGTGAACCACCTCCAAATTTGCCGATGCATGCAATCCTTTTCTAACAATTGGCTGCCGTGTCACTTTGCCGATCATGCACGGATCGCACACAAGATTCTTGGCTGCATTGAGGCTCTTAACTTCAAGACCCCGCACCATTTCCCTCTTCGTCATGTCCCTCACGGTTGAGGGAGCGATGTGCCACAAGCGGTGGTGCCACAAATCCAGGCCCCCCTTGTCCTTTTTCGCAAGGTGGGTGACGTTGGAACCCGCTCGGCTGCCGAGGATCTTTGCACGGAGCAGGTACAAGTCGTCCTCTCTCTTTCCATGTGCAATCATCTCATCGTCCCCCTCCTCACGGATGATGGCCTCCTTCTTGTTGAAGAGTACCTTGAGGCCCTTGTCGTTAAGACGGCTCATTGGCAGCAGATTTGCCCCAAAGTTGGGCATGTGGATCACGTCGTGAATGGTGCTCGTGACAGCCTCCCCGTCCACATCCACCTTAATGCAAATGTTGCCTTCACCGGCAGCCAACTCTGTTTTGCTGTTGGCCATCTTCATGCACTGCTCTAAGGCGCCATAGGTGATGAATGCCGCCCGCTTGCATTGCGTGCGGCGGCCGGATCCGGAGTCAATCATAATGACTCCCGGATCAATTAAGTCGGCAGACTCTTGCGCCATCATTGCATGGTCGTCCTTCTTCCCAGCCTTCCCCGGTTAGTCCTACTTCCCCGACGTTGGAACAGTTACGTACGGTGTGGCCTTCTTTGCCACAAACGTAGCACTCTCCCTTCTGTCACCTTTCTTGGTGCCATGTATCAAAAGAATGGAGATAGAGGGGAGACAGGTGGCAGAAGTAGGTAGAAACAATGCGATGCGGAAGGCATGGAAGAATGCTGATGGATGCAAGGAGCTACGAGACAATGCAAAAGGTTAAACAGAGAAGGCGATGAGCAGGTTGCGGAAGTTAAGATAGAGAGCTTGGATGGACAGGAGTGGGGTGAGAGAATGATGCCAGCCAAAGCACGGAGTTGATGTGTATAGGAGAGGGAGCTGAGAAACGGAGTGAGAGTGATGGAGAAAAGAGGTTCTAGTGCGAGAGATGGGAGTGGATGGCGAGAAAGGAGGAAGAAATCAGCAAGCAGAGCAAAAAGGAAGCTGCGAAGCCGCGGAACCAAAGGCAAACAGGATGGACGAGACTGTTCTGGGTTAAACTCGAGGAAATGAGCATCCTCGGTATATATAATTAGGATAAAAGAGCATACCAACAGCTACATTCTGCTAGCAGGACGTGGGTGACACATATCTCATTGTTAGAGGATGATGTGACCGTTTGGCCGCAACAGTTAGTTACAAAGAGCCATTTGTCAAGTTGGTTTGGTCCAGGACCTGAATCGTTATTAAGAGCTCGGAGATTTCTTGAGAGATTTTCTTGTCATATTCATTTGTACAAGAGTCCCCCTAAATCTGACAAGGATTCAAGAAATGACCTCTTCTAGTGGTAGTACGTATCATCTCACATGGGAGAGTGTTCAACTCTATAGTGCATTAGCAGGTTGTTCCACATTTCCTCAAGGTCAGTAGGGAACTCATCAACCAACTGTCCTTGGACGTACACTTGTATGTCCAAGGACTCGTTTGAGCCCTGTCCTGATTTATTGGATCTGAATCCTACACCGAGAGAGGGCTTTGTCAGAAACCTTTGGCCCTAGGTAGGTCAGATTTGTTAATCCTCCCTGTACATAGTTTTCCCTCTGATGTGGACCTGAGCGCACAGGGCATGCTCACCCAGAGAGTGGAGGCGACGCACGCTGAGCACCCACACCGCACCGGATCGACATGTGTCATTTATCCGGTGTCACTCGTGCGCTTGCCTCCCCCTGTCAGCATTTCCCCAGCTCCATCATCTCTGAAGCTGCTTACAATTCCCCTCCTTTGCAGACCTATGTTTGTCTTTGACTTTGAACTAGGTCAGACCTGGAAACCTAGTTTAGTCACTGCTAACATCATGACGTAGTTCAAGATGGACTCAGCTAGGCATGGCATGGATCAGCCAGCCGGTTTGTGATTCACGAGGGGATTTTGCCCTCGCTCGAGGTTCACGCGCCGGTGAGCCTCGCTCGCCGGCTGCTGGGTGAGTCTCGATTAGCGAGACTCACCCGACCGATCTGCTGCACGTAGCAGCTCAGCACTTAGGGTTTCTCACCCGCCGACGATCCATGCCTGAAAAACCCACACCTAACTCTCACCACACTTCACCTTTTTGAGTGAGGAAGGTTGCATTCAATTCCTTGGAATGTTCTCATGGTATCAGAGCCACGTTCGTGGTGAGAAAACAGCACGTAAGGCCAGCGGGTAGGCAACAAGGGGGCGGCCGGGTATGTCTGGGGAGTAGATCTGCGTACCTGGTGCAGAGGCAAGCCGCACGCGCCCCCACAGCCTGTTAAACCACTTCCCCTAGGCCGCATGCAGGACGTAGAGGCGGCAGAAGACAAAGGAGAGGCCACAAGTGTGGACAAAGTGAGGGGAGGGAGAACCCACTCGCCATCCTCACCTTTCAGAGATGGCTACGGGTTCCCAACGGCCCACAAAGAGTGTTTGCAGGTCAAAGGTGGCCTGGCAGATATCTCCAGAGCCTCAGGGGGTGTTCCTATTGAGCTTAGGGCTCGCGGCAGACAACTGGGCCCAAAGTGGGCCCGGCGAGTTGCTGCCAAAACTTTCTTCGGCGGCTCGAGAGTGAAAATTGGGCTCCCTAGCCTTCCCTGACGTCATGAGTCAGGCGGCATCCAATTCACGGGGCTCAGGTGCCAGAGCTAGTGCTAGTGCTCCCACGGGTACCGACGGTGGTGCCGGCGCCACAACAATGATGTGGGAGGACCTTGTCAAGGTTTTATCTCATAAGGACCTGACGCCGCCCCCGCTAGGCACACAAAACTTCCTGGCCTGGAAGGATGTTTTCCTTGCGTTGGTGGCGGAGCATGGGCTAGAAGAGTTGTACATAGCACCACTCGCCGACACGACTGAAGACGGTGTTTTACTTCGCGCGTTCAATGCCCTGGTTCGGGCACTGCCCGATGATCAGTCCCACGCCATTTGTCACTTCCGCTTTGGCGAGGAAGGAGAGGATCTGGCCAATGCTCCCAGTGAGGCTCCATGCTCGCAGTGAGGCTCCACGCCCGCACGAGGCTTGGGAACACCTTGTTACGCGTCATGAAGAATGGGGAATGGCGCTGGTGATTTCAATTTGCGACAGAATCCGGGATCTGTACCCAAAGCCAGTGGCCTGATTGCTGAGTACTAGGTTGAGGCTATGGATCTCCGTCGCTGCATCCTCGGGCTTGGGGTACACTGTTCCATCCTTGAATGGCTCGACCTAGTCAATCTACATCTTGGTGAGCCGTACAGGGAGTTTCAGCGAGGGCTGTTGCGACACCTCCGCGTGACAGACATTGAGATCACCAATCTCGTGGAGGTCTTTGAGGAGCTGCGCCACTACGAGGACATCCTTTGTGGTCAGGCGCGAGAGGCAAACACCTCGACTCCCAGTGCCTTTGTGCATCAGTCCTTATCGAGTCCATCCGCTGGAGCTGGTCAGGCGGGAGGCAGAGGCGGAGGAAGCTACAAAAGTGGGAGAAGAGGCACCCAGTCAGGCGATGGCGGCTGGGGCAGTGGAGGCAGAGGCGCTCAATCAGGCGGAGGACGTCGTCGTGGTAAGGTTGCAGGAGGACGCACCTGCAACTGCTGTGGCCAGCACGACCACTTCTGGCGTGCATGTTCTGAACTGCAACGCATCATGACGCCACCCCAGCAACAGCAGCAACAGCAGTATCAGCAGGTCTCCACTGTGGCGAGCCGTCTGCAGTTTAAGGATCATCTGAAGCCACCAGCGTGGGCTGTCCCAACTGCCACTGGACCCCAAGTACCTGCACCCTTTGGCGATGTGACCTACGGACCCCCCTTACTTCAGCCATCGGCGAGTGCGCCGCTGTATTAGGGACCACCAGCCGTGTACCAGGGCCCCTTCTACTTGCCACCGACCTCGGTCGCCCCTGTCCCTGCACCAGCGTGGGCGCAGTGCATCTACGCAGAGAGAGCCGCGTCCCAGCAGCCTGCGGCAGCACTACCAGAAGTGGACTGGACAACAACCATGGAGCTTCAGCCCCCCAGAACCAACGGCCATGCCGCAGTCGCCAGGTCAGCGACTCGCGCGCACCCATGCTATCACATCACGCATACTCCTCATGCATGAATGGTTGTTTGACACTGCAGCATCACGTCACATGTCCCCGCATCACTACCTGTTTGTAACGATTTTTGCCGCACATGATGTTGAGGGTATGAAAACTGGATCTGGGGAGGTGCTGGTGGTTGAAGGTGTGGGTACAGTGACCTTGCAAGCACCGGGTGGGGTGCTGTGGTTGACTGGGATGTGTCAAAAGAATGCAGCAAGGGGAGAAGGCAATGGCAGAAGCAAGGATGCATGTGGAAGCATATCAGAGGAGTGACAGAGGCAGGAAGGCGTGAGATGTCATGAGGATTTAGTCACAGAAGCTCAAAGAGAAGTGATGTGCCGATCCAAGGTGCAAGGTAGACAGGTAGCCGGCGAGAGAAAGTTGAGACGGAGCGAGAGTGATGGGTTGATGAGTGTTGAGCAAAGGATTTGGAGTGATGGGGCAAGGAGTAGTGAGTTGAGAGTGGATGGCAAGAGAAGAATGAGTGATGAGCGAGCAGAGAGAAGACACGGTGGCGAAGCCGTGGAACCAAAGGCACACAGGATGAAGAAAACTGTTCTGGGTTAAACTCAGAGGGAATAAACATCCTCCATACATGCAAAAGAACATGACAAAGAACAACCAACGGCTTCTTGGGCACTAGCCGGACGCGTTTTGTGGTGTATCCACTTATTAGGGGATCACTCGGTAGGGTGTCTGTTGGTCGGAGCACGGCCAACAACGGCTAGTGACGGGTGTGACCAAGGTGGTTTGTACCGGAGATGAACCGTTATTGGGAACTCGGAATATCCGAGAGAGGAAGATTATGTACCAAACTGAATAGGGTCATCTCCTTTATTCTGACAGGGTGTTGTATTTGCCCAAGCTTAAAGGGAACCTGCTCTCAGGAGGCCGGTTTGATCGCTAAGTTAGCATGTCCACACTTAAGTAAAAGCAACGCTGTATTGTCTTTGATGCTATTGGTGCACTGCTGGCTGACAGTCCTCTGCATGCTGACATGTTGTACCGTCTCACTCTCTTCCCACTGATACAGGCACACCCACACCGAACACAGACACATGTCACAACAGTTACAGATGCACAACACAAGGACCTGCTGCACCGCAAACTGGCCCACATTAACACAGAACTCATTGCTGACATGATAAAGCATACACCTGCACATGGTCTTGTCCCCACGTACTGTCCACATGGCCTGAAAGCAGATGTACGTCTGGAGTGTCAAGAGGGAAAAGCCCACAGGCAGACCTTTCCCATGTCAGGTAAGGCCTGTGAGGAACCACTCGAACCTGTTCATGCAGATCTGACAGGACACATGCCTGTATCCTCCGTCTCGTACGGGTCGCAGTACGTACTCACACTGACAGACGACTTCAGTCGGTTTTGCTGGGCTTTTCTTCTTAAATCCAAAGCGGACGCCCAACAAGCCATTCCTGAGTGGATCCCACTTGCTGAATTTCAGATTGGGTGCAAACTGTTGAGGCTGTGGACTGACAGAGGAGGAGAGTTCATGGGTGCTCTGACAACAGAACTAAAGGTCAAAGGTACAGAACACCAAACCAGCGCACCATACACCCCCAACAAAATGGTGTGGTTGAAAGGTGGCACAGGATCTTGGGGGATACCCTACAAACATTTGTGGGTGAGTGAGGCTTGTCTTTTGGCTTATGGGAAGAAGAAATCAAGTACGTCACTTGGGTGTGGAACAGGATTCCACAAGAGCCTCTGCCCAAGTCGGTGACACCATGGGAAAGGTGGTTCAAGGAAAAGGCTGACCTGAGACCTGCAGGAGTGTGGGGAACAATGGCCTGTGTCTGGCTTGCTCAACCACAGAGGGACCACAAACACAGTCCACGTGTTCGGTGGTGTGTCTTTGTAGGAATCTCACATGTGTCCAAAGCTTGGAGATTTTGAGACCCCATGAGCCACAGTTTTTTGGAGAGCAGAGATGCCTCCTTTCTGGAGCACATGCCTTACAAAACGTTTCACACCTTGCATCATGTCCCACCCATCAGCATCTCTGATCAATACCCGGACTATGTGAGCATACCTGTTTGTTTCCCACATGTCCACAGCTCCTTCAGGGAGTGCACAGTCTGGAAGGAACACTAAGGTGTCCTTACCAGTTCCCACAGACCTGCTGAGTCCCACCGACCTCATGAGTACAGAGTCCAGTGGTCCTCGCACACCGCCAGGATTGCATACCCAAGCATCTGACAGCAGTACGGAGGACGTGAGACTGTTGTCGCCCGAGCTAGTGTGACACACCTTGCGCAATCTCCCACGTATGGACTACAAACAA
Organism: Penium margaritaceum; assembly: GCA_023375785.1. NCBI lineage: Eukaryota > Viridiplantae > Streptophyta > Zygnematophyceae > Desmidiales > Peniaceae > Penium > Penium margaritaceum. Next base: position 51,892 of record SZWC01005755.1, on the reverse strand, counting down.
TTCTACCACACAGTCGGTTCAAAACATGTGGACCACACCACACATGAGCCACAGACCCTGGCGGAGGCAAGGGGACGGGCTGATCTCCGGAGTGGGAAAAAGCAATGGCGGCTGAACTGAACACCCTTTTAGAGGATGGGGTGTACGAACTTGTTCCTCTAGCACCCGGGCAAAAAGCCATTTATGTGAAATGGGTGTACAAATTGAAAAAGAGCCTGGCGTGACTCATTGACAAGTACAAGGCCAGGTTGGTGGCCAAGGGTTTCCACCAAATACCCAGACAAGATTTTACAGACATCCATGCCCTGGTTGAAAAATATGGAACCAGCCGTGCCCTTTTAGCGGTGGCAGCACACAAAGATTGGGAAATACATCAAATGGATGTCAAAAATGTGTTTCTCAATGGTCCAGTTGAGGAAGAGTTATACGTAAAACAACCCGAGGGGTTCGATGGCGGTACAGATTGCGTGTGGTTGCTGCTTAACGCCCTATATGGGCTCAAGCAGGCACCACGATGCTGGAACAAAGAGATTTGGCGCACGCTCAAATCCGGAGGGTTCATCCAGAGCTTAAGTGATCCCTCTCTTCTTCTCTGCTGGGTCAACGGTCTACCAGTTACTCTTCTGGTTTATGTTGATGATTTGCTTATTCTGTCACCTTCTCTCTCTCTCTCTCTCTCTCTCTCTCTCCCTCTCT